>PVIU01003842.1:0-137393 GCA_004026605.1 Ondatra zibethicus | reverse complement strand
AAGATACAAGAAGCTTACAGAACACCAAATAGACTGGATCCAAAAAAAAGTCCTCTCGCCACATAATAATCAAAACACTAAACATACAGAGTAAAGAAAGAATATTAAGAGCTGCAAAGGAAAAAGGACAAGTAACATATAAAGGTAGACCTATCAGAATTACACCTGACTTCTCAGTGGAGACAATGAAAGCTAGAAGGTCATGGTCAAGCATTATGCAGACTTTAAGAGACCATGGATGCCAGCCCAGGCTACTATACCCAGCAAAACTGTCAATCACCATAGAAGTACAAAACATGATATTCCACAACAAATCTAGATTTCACCAATACCTAGCCACAAAGCCAGCCCTACACAAAATACTAGAAGGAAAACTCCAACCCAAGGAAGATAGCTACACCAACAAAAACACAGATAATTGATGATCTCATTACAGCAAATCCCGAAGAAGAAAAAAACGCACAAAATAACATCACCAACGATGAAAACCAAATTAACAGGAGATAGCAACCACTGGTCATTTATATCCCTTAATGGACTCAACTCACCCATAAAAAGGCAAAGGCTAACAGATTGGATACAAAAACAGAATCCATCCCTCTTCTGCATACAAGAAACGCATCTCAACCTCAAAGACAGACATCATCTCAGAGAAAAAGGTTGGGAAAAATTATACCAATTAAATGGACCTAAGAAACAAGCCGGTGTAGCTATCTTAATATCTAACAAAATAGACTTCAAGCTAAAATCAGTCAAAAGAGACAAGAAGGACATTCCATACTAGTTACAGGAAAAATCCATCAAGAGGAAATTTCAATACTGAACATCTATGCCCCAAATAAAAGGGCACCCTCATATGTCAAAGAAACAGTTCAAAAGCTTAAATCATATATTAAACCCCATACACTAATAGTAGGAGACTTCAACACTCCCCTCTCACCACTAGACAGGTCAATCAGACAAAAAATGAACAGAGAAATAAGAGAACTAACAGATGTTATGACTCAAATGGATTTAACAGACATCTATAGAATATTCCATCCAGCCGGGCTGTAGTGGCACATGCCTTTAATCCCAGCACTCGGGAGGCAGAGGCAGGCAGATCTCTGTGAGTTCGAGCCCTGCCTGGTCTAGAAGAGCTAGTTCCAGGACAGGCTCCAAAGCCACAGAGAAACCCTGTCTCGAAAAAAACAAACAAAAAAAGATTATTCCATCTAAACAGAAAAGAATATACCTTCTTCTCAGCACCTCATGAAACCTTCTCAAAAATTGACCACATACTCAGTAACAAAAAAAACCTCAACAAATACAAAAAATTTGGAAAAACCCAATGTACTTTATCAAATCACCATGCTTTAAAACTAGAAGTCAACAGCAATACCAATTCCAGAAAACCCACAAACACATGGAAATTAAACAATGCTCATCTGAATCATCAATGGGTCAAGGAAGAAATAAAGGGGGGAATTAAAGACTTCCAAAAATTCAATGAAAATGACCACACAACATACCCAAATTTATGGGACACAATGAAAGCAGTGTTAAGAGGCAAGTTCATAGCACTAAATGCCTACATAAAGAAGCTGGAAAAATCCCACACTAGTGAATTAACAGAACATTTGAAAACTTTAGAACAAAAAGAAGAGAACTAGATGGCAGGAAATAATCAAATAATCACCTAAGAGAACTAGATGGCAGGAAATAATCAAATCGAGGGCTGAAATCAACAAAATAGAAACAAAAAAAAAAACAATACAAAGAATCAATGAGACAAAGAGTTGGTTCTTCGAGAAAATCAACAAAATAGACAAACCTTTATCCAAACTAACCAAAAGGCAGAGAGAGAATATCCAAATTAACAAAATCAGAAATGAAAAGGGGGACATAACAACAGACACAGAGGAAATACAGAGGATCATCATGTCATATTTTGAAAACCTATACTCCACAAAATTGGAAAACTTAAAGGAAATGGACAACTTTCTGGATAAATATCACTTACCAAAATTAAATCAAGACCAGATAAGCAAATTAAACAGACCTATAACTGCTGAAGAAATAGAAACAGTCATCAAAAGTCTCCCAACCAAAAAAGAAAGCCCAGGACCAGATGGTTTCAGTTCAGAATTCTACAAGACTTTCAAAGAGGAACTAATACCAATACTCCTCAAATTATTTCACACAATAGAAACAGAGGGAACATTGCCAAACTCTTTTTATGAGGCTACAATTACTCTGATACCCAAACCACAAAAAGACAATACTAAGAAAGAGAATTACAGACCAATCTCACTCATGAACATTGATGCAAAAATACTAAATAAAATACTAGCAAATTGAATCCAAGAACACATCAGAACCATCATCCACCATGACCAAGTAATCCACCATATAAACAAGCTAGCTAGAGCAATAAGACACCAAAGGGAGATCAAGGGGTTACAAATTGGAAAAGAAGAGGTCAAACTCTCACTGTTTGCTGATAATATGATAGTTTACATAAGTGATCCCAAAAATTCTACCAAGAAACTTCTACAACTCATAAACACATTCAGCAATGTAGCAGGATACAAGATTAACTCAAAAAAAATCAGTAGCCCTCCTATACACAGATGATAAAAGGGCTGAGGAAGAAATCAGAGAATCAACACCCTTCACAATAGCCACAAATGGCATAAAATATTTCAGAGTAACTCTAATCAAACAAGTGGAAGACTCGTATGACAAGAACTTTAAATCTTAGAAGAAAGAAATTGAAGAAGACACCAGAAAGTGGAAAGACCTCCCATGCTCTTGGGTAGGCAGAATTAATATAGTGAAAATGGCAATCCTACTGAAAGCAATGTACAGATTCAACGCAATGCCCATCAAAATCCCAATAAAATTCTTCAAAGACCTTGAAAGAACAGTACTCAACTTCATTTGGAAAAGCAAAAAACCCAGGATAGCCAAAACAATCCTGGGTAACAAAAAAACTTCTGGAGGCATCACAATCCCTGACTTCAAACTCTACTACAGAGCTACAGTACAGTTCTTATGCCTGGTACTGGCATAAGAACAGACAGGAGGACCAATGGAACCAAACAGAAGACCCGGATATCAATCCACACATCTTTGAACATCTGATATTTAATAAAGAAGCAATAAATATCAAATGGAAAGAAGAAAGCATATTCAACAAGTGGTGCTGGCATAACTGGATATCAACATGTAGAAAATGAAAATCGACCCATATCTATCACCATGCACAAAACTCAAGTCCAAATGGATCAAAGACCTCAACATAAATCCAGCCACACTGAACCTTATAGAAGAGAAAGTGGGAAGTACACTTGAACACATTGCCACAGGGAACCACTTCCTAAATAGAACCCCAGCAGTACAGACACTGAAAGAAACAATTAATAAATGGGACCTCCTGAAACTGAAAAGCTTCTGTAAAGCAAAGAACACAGTCAACAAGACAAAACGACAGCCTACAGAATGGGAAAAGATCTTCACTAACCCCACATCAGACAGAGGTCTGATCTCCAAAATATACAAAGAACTCAAGAAATTGGACACCAAAAAATCACGTAATCCAATGAAAAATGGAGTACAGACCTAAACAGAGAACTCCCAGCAGAGGAATCTAAAATGGCTGAAAGACACTTAAGGAAATGTTCAACATCCTTAGTCATCAGAGAAATGCAAATCAAAAAACTCTGAGATTCCATCTGACACCTGTAAGAATGGCCAAGATCAAAAACACTGATGACAACTTATGCTGGAGAGGTTGTGGGGAAAAGGGAACACTTCTGCATTGCTGGTGGGAGTGCAAGCTGGTACAACCCCTTTGGATGTCAGTGTGGCGATTTCTCAGAAAATTAGGAAACAACCTTCCTCAAGACCCAGTAATACCACTTTTGGGTATATATCCAAAGGATGCTCAATCGTGCCACAAGGACATATGCTCAACTATGTTCATAGCAGCTTTGTTTGTCATAGCCAGAACCTGGAAACAACCTAAATGCCCCTCAATCGAAGAACGGATAAGGAAAATGTGGTACATTTACACAATGGAGTACTACACAGCAGAAAAAAATAAGGACAGCTTGAATTTTGCAGGAAAATGGATGGAACTAGAAAACATTATTTTGAGTGAGGTAACACAGACACAGAAAGACAATTATCACATGTACTCACTCATAGGTGGTTTTTAAATACAAAGCAAAGAAAACCAGCCTATAAACCACAATCCCAGAGAACTTAGACAACAATATGGACACTATGAGAGACTTACATAGATCTAATCTATGTGGGAAGTACAAAGTAGAAAAAGACAAGATCTCCTGAATAAATTGGGAGCATGGGACCTTGGGGAAGGATTGAAGGGGGGAGGGGAGAAGCAGGGAGGGGAGCATAGAAAAATGTAGAGCTCAATAAATATCATGGAAAAAATAAATTTAAAGAAATCGGCAGTGATAAAATAAAAAAAAGATTCGATGCTGTAATAAAAGTTTATTTATTTGTGTGTGCGTGGGCGCATATGATGTGGAGCGAGAAGGTGCTTGATGAGGGGGGCACATACCATGGTGCCTGGGTGAAGGTCAGAGGGCATCTTCGTGGAGTCAGTTCTCTCCCTCCACCTTTATGTGGGTTCCAGGTGTCCTAGCCAGTTTGTCAGGCTTGTGCAGCTAGCTCCTTTACCAGCTGAGACTTCTCGAAATGCCCTACAATAAATACTTTTGTTCACATAGTTTATTCATGTGAAAAAGTTTCTCTAAGACATAACCATAAGAGTAACAATGCTTGGACATAGGGATGGGTGTCATCAAGCTTTGCTAGATGTTGCTAAACTCCTCCTCACAGAATGGCATAATATTTGGGTAGAATAAGTACTTCTTTTACTTTGCACACTTCTCAATAGTCAGTAATGTTACATGTTTTTAAATTATTTAAATCTGGTGGATGAAAGTTTCATTGTGTCTTTAATTTGCATATACCTGAATACTATAGAGGCTCAGCTCCTTATTGGTCTTTGTATTTCCATTCTTCTTATTATTATCATCATCATCATTATTATTTATTATTATTTGAAGAGGTGTTTAGAGATGGGGTTTCTCTGTTTAACAGCCCTGCATGTTCTAAAACACTCTGTAAACCAAGCTGGCCTTGAACTGACAGAGATCTGCCTGCCTCTGCCTCCCACGTGCTGGTATTAAAGGTGTTCACCACCACTGCCTGACTGGCCTGTTGTATTTCTGCTATGTTCATTGTGGATTCACATCTTTTGCTTCTTTCTCTTTTTATTACTTATTTATTTTTATTTTATCTGTATAGGTGTTTTGTCATGGGTGTTGGGTCCCCTGGAACTAGAATTACAGACAGTTGTGAACTGTCCTGTGGGTGCTGGGAATTGAACCTGGGTCCCCTGGAAAAGCAGTTAGTGCTCTTAACCACTGAGCCATCTCTCCAGTCCTGCTCATTTTTTATCAGGCCAGAAGAAAAGAAGTTTTTCTTTTTAATTTTAGGAGCTCTTTATATATTAGGGTTCCAGGGTTTCCATCCTGCCCAGTTCCCAAAGCCATTTAGCCCCAAAGAAAATCACACAGAGGTCTCCAGAAGATTATAAACTGATTACCCATTAGCCCAGGCTTCTTATTAGCTCTTATAGCTTCCATTAACCCATTATTCTTATCTATGTTAGCCACATGGCTCAGTACCTTTTTCAGCGGGGCAGGTCACATCCTGCTTCTTCAGTGGTCTGGGCAGGACTGGGGAGGAATGGGCTTCCTCCTAACCAGCATTCTCCTGTTCTCATTGCTCCACCTTTACTTCCTCTGGTTGTCCCACCTATACTTCCTGCCTGGCCAATCAGCATTTATTTAAAATATGATTGACAGAATACAGACAATTCTTCTGCACCAGATAACATGCAATAACTTTTACTGGTCTGTGACCTTTTCCCCACTTTATGGAAGCTTTTGTTTTAAAGAGGCTTAAAATAGTAAAAATTTGCGAGTTTTCCTTTGTGCCTTGTGCTTTTTGCATTTATCTTTTATAAAAAAGAAAGGAAGGAAGGAAAAGAAAGAAGGAAGAAACCAAGGTACTTTAGAGACATAGGTGTCATAAAAAGAACTTATTTTCTAAAAGTTTTAAGGTTTTGGTTTTTTGTATTTAGGACTTTAATTCAGCTCCATCTTTTTTTAATTTTTGTTTTGTATCGTACTAGAGATCTAATTTTCAATGTTCTCCTAAATGGCCATTGTTCATTAAACAGTTTGTTCTCTCCACACCTGTCTTTAGTGTTTCTCAGGTCTGTTTACCAGTCTGTTCCTGAGCAGAAGAGAAGAGAAGAGAAGAGAAGATTCCATTCTTTTCTTTGTTGATACCTTCACCAGAAATTCAGGATTGTTCCTCTGCTTGAAGTCTTGTTACTTAACTGGGTAAAAGCCTGTATAGTTTTCTTCTTTCCATAGAGGTCACAACTACTCTTGGAACTTCACGCTTCCACATTAATTTAGGATTTTCAGTAGTGTGTTGGCTAGTTTTTTGTTTGTTTGTTTGCCACATGACACAAACTGGAGTCTTCTGAGAGGGGGAGCCTCAATTGAGAAAATGCCTCCATAGAACTGGATTGTGGGCAGACCAACCTGTAGGGCATTTTCTTAATTAGCGATTGATGATAAGGGAAGGCCCACCCCATTGTGGGTGGGGACATCCTGGGCTGGTCGACCTCAATAGAATAAGAAAGCAGGCTGAGAAAGCCTCGAGGAGTTAGCCAATAAGCAGCACCCCTCCATAGCCTCTGTATTAGCTCTGCTTCCAGGTTCCTGCCCTGCCTACGTTAGAGGATAAACTGTTGATTGGAAGAGTAAGTGAAATAAACTCTATCCTCCCCAACTTGCTTTTAGTCATGGTGTTCCATCAAAGCAATAATAATCCCACCTGAGACAATTAGAATCATGAAAATCTTGTTAGTAGGAAATAAAATAAAAATTAGTGCAATTCCAGTGTCATTAAAAATTACTCAGGCTGCGGTGGCACATGCCTTTTGTCCCAGCACTCGGGAGGCAGTGGCAGATGGATCCCTGAGTTTGAGGACAGCCTGGCCTACAGCGTGAGTTGCAGGAGAGCCAAGGGTACACAGAGAAACCCTGTCTTGAAAAACAAACAAAAAGACAAAAACAAACAAAATAGATAGATAAATAAATAAATAAGAAGAAAAATTTTAAAAAGACTTAAGATTGTGAGAAAATTCCTCAATTCAAAAGCCCCTAGGTAGAAAACACATTCACATGCATCCACTAAAAATCAAGGTATTGCCAACCGCGGTAGCACACACCTTTAATCCCAGCACTTGGGAGGCAGAGGCAGGCGGATCTCTGTGAGTTCGAGGCCAGCCTGTTCTACAAGAGCTAGTTCCAGGACAGGCTCCAAAGCTGCAGAGAAACCCTGTCTTGAAAAACAAAACAAAAAAAACAAAACCAAAAAAAAAAAAAAAAAAAAAAAAAAGAATCACGGAATCAAGGTATCAGCTGAACAGTGGTGATACGTACCTTTAATCCCAGCATTCAGGAGGCAGAAATAGGTAGATCTCTGTGAGTTCAAGGCCAACTGAGTGAGTTCCTGGACAGCCAGGTCTGTTACACAAAGAAACCTGTCTCAAAAAAACAAAACAAAAAGTCATGGTGTCTCTTGCTAGTGATGTCATAGCAATCAACACAGAGGGGCCTAAAGAACAGGAATTTTTTTTCCTGCCAGTTGGGAGAAGGGAAATTCAAGAGCAAGATGCTGCTGGGGTTGGGTGACAGTCCAAGGCCCCTCTGAGCTTGTACATGGCATCTTCTCTCCAAGTTTTGACATTCCTTCTATTCCTGTCTGCCCTAATGACCTCTTCTAAGACACCATTCACAGTGGATTAGGGCTCACTTCCATGATCTCAAATCACTTCAGTTACTTTTCTGTTGCTCTGATAACACAGAGTTCATTTTGGGCTCAGTTTCAGAGGCTTAGATTTCATGACGGTCATGGCAGGGTAGGACAGAAGGCAACAAGTCAGGCAGCCATTTCTCTGGAGCAGTAGCTGAGTGCTCACATCTCAAGACACAACTGTGTGGGAGAAAGAGAGTCTCTTTTGAGATTTTTGAAGCCAACCGCCAACAAGGCCACACCTCCTAATCCTTCCCAAACCGTTCCAACAAGAGACCAGGTATTTAAATACATGGCGGTCATTTTCATTCAAAATACCACAGATAATATTTTTAAGGAGCCCATCTCCAAACCATATCACACATGAGGTGCCGGAAGTCAGACTTTCCCTATGTGAATTTTAGAAGGACAGAGTTCAACCATAACACTTATATATAGTGGTATGAAATAATTAAGACACTTTTGTTGTTGTTGTTGTTGCTTTGCTTTTTTGCATTGCTGGCTCAGACCTAGGGCTTATTGGCAAGTGCTGTGCCACTTAGAGGATTTAAGCCACAAATTTTGTCAAGTTAATTAATTCCATTTATGAAAACAATTTAAGTGTTTGGAAAGGATTTTTGTTGATAAATCATATTATTGTGATGTCTTTAGAAAATTAAGAATATATGTATATTAATCAACTTAAAATGCTTAAACATTAAAATTTGTAATGGAATTCCATTATTTTAAAAAGCCCCTCAGAAATGATTTGTAAAATGTGTTAGACTCGTAACAGAATCTTCAGGTGAACTTAAAAGCTTGAAGAAAGAAAGGCAGTTTTTTATTTATAATTTTATTAATTAGAGCACTAACTTTTAGAATCTAAATAAATTTCTGAGTACTTTCCATATCCTCCCAACTGACTTTTGATTTTTTTTTTCCTGAGACAGCATCTGACTCTAAAGGCCAGGCTGGAATCTTCCTGTCTCAGCCTTCTGAATCCTGGGATTACAGGTGTGACCCACCACTCCAGCCCAGACAACATTTAAAGGTACCCCAAAGCCCTCACATTTAACTAAGTCAGCTTACAGATAATAGGAAAACACAGCATAATTTCAATTGAAATTAAATTTATAGATTAAATGGGGGAAATTTTATCTGTATTGTATTGAATTTCTCACTAATGCACATAGAACATATTTCCACTTATTTGGGTGACTTTAAAAACTTTATATAAAGCTGTATATTTTCTTCAGTACTTTCCCATCTTCTACTAGTCTTATTTGGGGTGGGGGGCTGCCATGTATATTTAAAGATGTTCCCTAAGAATCCCTGGGACCTGGGAAGGACTATCACTCTTCTATACTTGTTACCGATAAGGAATTTTGGTCGAGAACTGGTGACCTTAACATGTATGGGTGTTTTACCTGCATGTATGTGTGTGCACCACTTAAGAACTGGTGACCTTAACATGTATGGGTGTTTTACCTGCATGTATGTTTGTGCACCACTTAAGTGGCTGGTGCCCGCAGAGGGCATTGGCACCTAGGACTGGAGTAAGAGAATTGTTAGCCACCGTGCAATCAACCTGGGCCCTCGCAGAAGCAGTTGGTGCTCCACCTATGTATGACTCAAAACCTTCGGTAACTCCAGTCTCAGGGCATCCTGAGGACACTGCCTGCGTGTGTAAATAGACACAGACAGAGCCCTCAAACACATTAAAAAATCGTCAAAAACAAAACAAACTCGTTCCTTCTTTCTTCCGAGACAGGGTCTCTCTATGTTGTCCTGGCTGGCCTGGAGCTCTCTATTTAAACCAGCCTGAAGACAAACTCACAGAGATCCGTCTGCCCCTGGTTCTTGACTGCCAGGATTAAAGGTGTGTGTGACCACGCCCAGCCTTTCTCTGCTGGTCTTGTTTTAGACCTGCATGATGTTCCTGTGGCAGGTGCACCATACTGCAAAGCCACCTTTTCACTGGTTGACTGTATACTGCTTTCAACTCTGCAGGGACTAATACCATACATGGGTATTGTTTTATACACGTTTATTTATAGGGCAAGTTCTTCACAGGGTCATTAGAACACAATTGTTATGAATACCTATGGCTCACTCAAACCCAGTGATTCTCGATGACTTTCAACCATCTAGTGCTGAAGAAATTATGTTCAAACTTTGCTGTGATTTAGAAAGCCAAGAGTTTAAATAGAATCAACTAAGGACATTCCTTTTAGTGAAAACTTATTTTAAATATTTTTTTACTAAGACTTGACACAAGGGGGCGCCAAAACAACACTTAAAGCCGATATAAAGCCAGCTGGTGAACATTTTTGTTAATTGGACCCCAGGGAGCTTCCCAGCCAGAGGAAGTCAAAAAGGTCCGCTGAGTGTTTAAAGGAACCAGGTAAGATTCATGATTTAGGAAAAAGAAGAAATGATTTCCTTGTCATCTTCTAAATATTACTTTCGGGTTTTATATTTAGTTAGAATACATAGGGGTATGGAATGTATGGGATGTACAAAGTTTCTTGGTGAGTTTTGGTTTGGGGGGGTGTGCGTGTACATGCGTATGTGTGTGTGCGTGCATGTGTGTGCACGTGGGGGGGCTCACGTGTGTGTTGCTGTGTGTTGAAGAAATGTAGTTTCAAACAAATGAAATCCAGCCTCCGATTTTATTTTTCTGTGGTTAGTCTTTGGTCTCTGTCCTTCTTTCTCAGCCGTTGTGGGTTTCAGGAATTCAGGAAGAGTTGGAACTGTTTGGGAGACTTTGACCCCACAAAGGCATATACAATAAAGCCAAATTATCAATACCTTATTCATACCCCTGTACTGGGACAGATGTGCCAAGTGCAGCTACTCCATGGCTCCTTTAAGATCTAATGCACCGCTCCCTCTCTGGTTTTCAGTAATAACAGTAAATCACAGACTGCTTAAATTTTTGAAAAGTTTCTCAATGGGGAAATTTTTGAAAATAACTTCGAAGTGTTATAGACATTTGCACTCTGATTGCTACAGTAATGTAGCGTTTGCTTTTGTTTGTTTTTCAATGGGAAAAATAGATGTTCGATTAGAACATTCAGCTCACCCCTGCACTATCTGAGAAGCCCCATTCCTCTCTCTCTCTCTCTCTCTCTCTCTCTCTCTCTCTCTCTCTGTGTGTGTGTGTGTGTGTGTGTGTGTGTGTGTGTGTGTGTCTCCTTCTCCAAACCCCACCTGCTCACCAAAAGAAGAAAAGGCACCAAAAAGCCCAGTTCCGGATTCCTTGTGGCTACAGCAGCTTCCTCCCCTGAAGTTGCCAGCCACTCAAGTCCCTGCCTAACGTCACTCCTTTGACCATACTTGGGCACAAATCCAGCCTTGTGCCAGACACATCATCACCCTTAGCCTACAACCTATAAAGTCTCCCTTCAGGCCTCGGATCCCTGGAATTAGAGAACTCACCCTGGAGTTGCTTTGTTCAAATATACGGTTGTCATACTTTTTCAGTTCTTCTTGATCTGACTTTCGCGTCGGCAGAGAAACTTACGGGGCGGGGAAGGGATGCCGATAACCTCTTAATAATATAGTGTCTCCATGCAGGCTGTTAAAACAAATACCATAGACAGAGTACCTTAATAACAACAAAGATTTATTACTCATGGTTCTAGAAACTGACAAGGCCAAGATGGACTTGTCTGGTGAGACCCGGGGTTGCGGTTCACAGCTGCCTTTTCGCTATTTTCTCACAAGGCGAGAGGGGTAAGGGAGCCCTCCCAGGCAGCTTTACTAAAGGTAAAGGCACTAATCCCAATTACAAGGGTTCTACCCTATCACCTAGTCACTCCCCCAAGCCCTCACTGCCAATACCATCACTTTGGGGTTAGGACTTCAACATAGTACCGGATGGAGGCACATAAACATTTAGACCATAGCAAGTAAGAATCGAAATCGGTCTTCTTTTTCTGAGGCAAATTGTTGTTGAAAATACAGTGGGAAGGGGTTTCTTTTTTCTTTTTTTTAAGATTTTATTTATTTATTATGTATACAACATTCTGCCTCTATGTATCCCCACAGGCCAGAAGAGGGCGCCAGGTCTCATTACAGATGGTTGTGAGCCACCATGTGGTTGCTGGGAATCGAACTCAGGACCTCTGGAAGAGCAGCCAGTGCTCTTAACCACTGAGCCATCTCTCCAGCCCGGGAAGAGGTTTCTAGTGTAAAGAAGGGAGTTTGAAAATTGGGTGGTGGCAGGAGTTTATATCCCCCACCTTGGGAGACAGAAGAGGCTGTTGTCATTTACATGAGTTAGCAGCCCTGTCTCAAAAACAAGTGTGTGTGTGTGTGTGTGTGTGTGTGTGTGTGTGTGTACTCAAACGCATGTGTGTGCATGCAGGGCTTGGTGGTGGAGTGGAGTTTGGTCACTTGTACTTTAGCAAAGAGATAAATAAGAGCCATGGTAGAGTAACGGGGAAGGGGTGGGAGGCATGGAGAGGCGGGGATTAGGAGAGGCATTCTAGAAGGTTCCACTTCACGTTTCTTACAGGTAAGGACAAGCCAAAATGGCGGGAATTCTAGAAGAGCATTCCAGGCATAGAACAAAAGTTCGGGAGGAATCTCAAAGTGTCCCCAGAGGCTCTGAGGTGTCTGAAGCATGGTGAGAGCATGCCCCGAGAAGAGGTTGGAGATGGCAGCAGAGACCATTTCAGGCTCAGGGATCCAAACCTGCGATCCTGTCCCCTTCCTCCTAAATGTGCCTTTTCCTCTTTGGCACTTGCTATTATCATACATGTTTAACACATGCATAATATGGCTCATTGTTTATCTCCCTAATTAGAGTATATAGCCCAGTAGTACAAGGATTTCTGTGTTTGGTTCAGAATTCAATGCCTTAGTCCTTTCAATTGTCCTAAGTACTAAATATTTTCAATGCTGTTAATTTGTTGATTGGAGCTTTAAGCCAGAAATGAATTTCAGGGTGGAATGGACTGGCATTACTCAGCCATGGGTCAACACCCCTAGGCCTTTCCCCACTCGTTCTTTGGATATTTTTCTTCAGCTTGCATAAATCTCTGTGCAAAGCAATTTCAAGTCTTCCCACCTCCGGATCAATGTCTGCTTCAAGGACAACTTATAAAGGCTGGGGAGGGGAGGGGTGGACTCTTAGCATCAATTTCAATGAGTTAACTGCTTAGTAAGTAGAGGAACTGATTCATTGCTAGAGATACAAAACTATTTTCAGAAAGAGCCCCATCTTGGGCGTCTTCAAGCACTGAATTTCTTTTTCTTATTTCATTAAAAACATTTTTCAAGACAAGGTCTCATGTAGACCCAGCTGTATAAATAATGATAATTATGAACTTCTATCCTCCCAAGGGCTGGGATGACAGGTAAATGGAGAAATTCCACCTGGAGTCTGGCTGGGAGCTCCCTGTTAGAGTTGATTTATAAAGACTTAGGTATTGGTCAACCAGTGGTTCAGAAAAGATGGCTCCATGCACTTCCCTAGCTGACAATGTAATTCTTGCCTTTCTTGGTGGGTCAGAGAGTGTGTGCATGGCAACCAAGACCCGCTCCAGGAGTCATCTCCGTTTTCCTGAAATGGGACCTGTGACTCCCTGCAGCTAGCTACTCTGTTGTGTTTTATATATAAGGAAAAACTAGGAATGAAGGAGCAGATGAAGTCACACTGCCAGGATTAACACTTTTACATCAAGTTTGGGAGTAATCCATTCATATTGCTGCTGGAGATGCTTGAAATAGTTAAGAGATAAGTACAGCAGACCATTTAACAGATGTCTTGGGATTTAATCTCTTTAAAAAATGTAATTGGTTTACGATTTCAAGTTGAAAGCAGTGAAAACATGAACAAGGATGTGTATGATGTTCTAATATTTAAGAGAAATGGATTCAATAAATTCCTAAGTTAGATGTAGATTTATAAGAGCCTTTGAGATGCTCTGGAAGGCTTTTCTTATTAGGATTCTGTGCTTGCTTGGTCAACCATTTAAAATGCTAAAAATAAATTAAATATATTAAACCCATTAATGTAGTTTAAAATATTTAAGACTAGAGATAAAAATCAATATAAGAAAGTAATAGTATTTCTATATTTCAGGACTAAGACCATGAAACGGGCCACACATAAATGCATACTTAATTTGTGAGAAAGACATGACACCATGAGAGACAGAAAAGCAATCTTCATAAGTGATGCTAGAACAAGTGTGCACCACATGCAAAAAAAAAAAATGAGGTTGGACTTCTAATTCACTCTACACAAAAGTCAATTCCAGGTGGAGATGAGATCGACCACATTGCAAATTATGAAGCTGTCTGATGATTCATGTATGAGAATATTTTCCTGTGATCCCGGACTGGATAATTTCTTAAAGAGAACACACGAAAACCTAGCTATAAAAACAGGAAGATGAACTTCCTTGAGAAATTTAATTTTGTGGAAGCGGGATCCTGCTTATCAACAAATGCCTTGTAACAAATTGTATCAATCTTGACATAGGCATGCAAAATGATAGGTTTCACTGTGACATTTTCATATGTTGCCATCTGGCCTCACTCATCCCTCCCCACTACCTCTGTCCCTCTTCTGGGTATGGCCCTCCTGTTGTTCTCCTTTCTCCACTTAAAGAGCCCTTCTGCCTGCTTTTCTATCATGTGGATTCTATTACCAGCTCTACTCTCCCCAATGGCCTCCTGTGAAATCTCTTCCTTTCTTCTATGGGCTCTTTCTAGTTTCATGGCTACACACACACACACACACACACAGACCTCACCCACGGGTTGCATTTATCAGAGTTTCACTTACCACACTCACCTTAGTGATCTCTAGTGCCATCAACTTTTCTGTAAATGTTGTCATTTCAGTTTTCTTGTCAGAAAAGATGAAATCTCACTGTGCGTCTGTACCACTTTCTCTTCATTCACTCCTCAGCCATTGGATAGCTAGGCTGCCTCCATCCCTTGGCTGCTAAGTAGTTAAGTGTAAGATAATAGTACAACAATAATCATGAATGTGCAAATATCCCCATAGGAAGGTGAACAAATGCGTGGGTCTATGCCCAGAAGGTAGTTCTCCTTTTAGTGGGTTGAGAACCTCCACATTGACTTCTTAGTGGCTGTGTCAGTTTACACTCCCACGATCAAAGTATTAGGGCTCCCTTTTCTCCACACCCTCGCCAACATTGACTGCTGTGGGATAATCTTTCTATATACTGTGACTATGTATTCCTCTCATTGGTTAATAATAAAAGCTGTTTGACCAATAGCCAGGCAGGATAAGACTAGGCGGCACAATCAAACTGAGGACTCAGATGAGGAGGGGCAGAGTTGGGGGAGTTACGAGCCAGCCACCCAAGAAACAACATGCCAGCAGACCAGTAAAAGCCATGGCTATGTAGCAATACATAGATTAGTAGAAATGGGTTAATTTAAATGGAAGGGTTAGTTAGTAATAAGCCTGAACTATAGGCCAAAGGATAAGACTGATAACAGAATATTTTCTCTCATTTTGCCAAATACAAATGGACTAAATACTGTAACTGTAATTCTTATTTGATAACTGTTTTGTTGTATGTAATTTTACTATGTTAAAGTTAAAACCTTTTGCCGGGTGGTGGGGGCTCACACTTTAATCCCAGCACTTGGGAGGCAGAGGCAGATGGATCTCTGTGAGTTCAAGGCCAGTCTGGTCTACAGAGAGAGTTCCAGGACAGGCTTCAAAGCTATGCAGAAAAACCCTGTTTTGGGGGGGGGGAGATCTTTCTGTACACTGCTATACACTGTGACTATGTATTTCTCTCATTGGTTAATAATAAAAGCTGTTTGACCAATAGCCAGGCAGAATACAGTTAGGTGGAACAATCAAACTGAGGACTCAGATGAGGAGGGGTGGAGTCAAGAGAGATGTTAGCCAACTGCAGAACAAGCAGGACATATAGAAAATGAGGTAACAAGTCACAAGCCTTGTGGTAAAATGTAGGTTAATAGAAATCGGTTAATTTAAAGATGTTAAGAGTTACCTAGTAATTAGTCTGAGCTATTTATTGAGCATTAATAATTATATTAAGCCTTTGAGTGATTATTTAGAAAGAGCTACGGGACATGGAGGGACAGAGAAACCTCTGTTTACAATTTACTGTTATTTTTCTTGATAAGCATTTTGACGGTGCTAGATGGAATCCCACTGTAGCTTTAAGTTACATTTCCTTGATGGCTAGCTGGGAATGTGGTTATTAGCTATTTGCGTTTCTTCTTTTGAGAACTATCTATTATTTACTCATTAGCCCATTTATTGATTGAATGATTTTGATATTTTTTGCTTTGGTGTTTATTTATTTATTTGCAATGCTTTATATATTTAGATGTTAGTCCCCTGCTGGATGCACAGCTTTTCTCCATTCTACGCTGTTCCTTCACTCTTGTAAGTATTTCTTTATTATCATGTAATCCATTTGTCAATTCTTGGAATTATTTCTCTATTATTGAAATCCTTTTTAGGAAATCCTTATTTATCATGTATTTTTCCTGTTTTCAATGTTGAACTGATTTTTATACAGGATCAGATATATGAATCTAGTTTTATTCTTTTATATGTGCAGTCTATTTTTTGTATCATTGTTGAACAGGCTGTCTTATCTTTTATTATATATATGCAAATATATTAAAATATATTTTGCATATATTGGTTGTATATTCATTATATATTGAAAAATAAGGTGATTGTAGCTGTATGAATTTATTTCTGAGTCCTTCATTCTATTCTGATGATTCACATGTCTGTTTCTGTGCTAGTACCATGTTGTTCTTGTTAGTATAGCTCTAGTGTAGTTTTAGTGCAGGTATTAAGGTTTCTCTAGCATTTCTCTTTCTGCTTAGTGTTGTTTTTATACTGTTGGGTAGGGGTCCTCAAGAATCTCCAAGTTTTTGTTCTCCCAGACCTGTGAGGGCCTTCTCTTCCCTCCTGGAGAAATGTTTGAAGCTGGAGGGACATGCCATGTAGCACATGCCTTTGTGTGCACCCTACTTCTGCAATAACACCTCTTATTGCCATCTATGGCTATAGAGGAGAGACAACTTTGAAATCAATGACACTGATGCCCCAAGCAGTGAGTCCTTTATTGTCTTGGTACATGAACTCCTTTATAATAACTCTTTAAAGATGGTAATTAGCTTAGTTTTCTAGGGGTGTGTGTGTGTGTGTGTGTGTGTGTGTGTGTGTGTGTGTGTGTGTGTGTGTGTGCCTGATTAGCAACTGTGAATTTGAACTCTTTCCTGGAGATTGTATGTGGCTATTAAATCTGGCATCATGGCAGATTGTCTCTAAATTGCTACTCATAAGTACCTATGAGAGTGAATGACTAGGTGAGTGAGAGAATCTAGTCAAAGTTGGTATGCTCTGTCCTACTCTTCCCCAATCCCTTAGTTTGAAATCTTCTGGACTTATTTCCAGGCATACCTTCTCTTGCCTGTGTTAATTATTTTTGCTTATTTGGTAATGGTGTTTTCTTTTCTTTCGTTTTGAATTAATCTCTCTATGTAGTCCTGGCTGTCCTGAAACTTACTTTGTAGATCAGGCTGCCCCTGATTTAGAGATCTTCCTGCCTTCCCCACCCCTAGTGCTTGATTAAGGGCATGTGCCACCATACTGGGCAATGCTTATCATTATTGCTCTCACCAAATATCTAATAGAAACAATTTAAGAAGTGCTGTGTTTAATTTGCTCACAGTTTCATAAGTTCTGTCTGTGGTCACTTGGCTTCATGTACTTTGACAGAACATCATGATGGGAAGGTGTCAAAGCAACTCATACATGGTCAATAGAAAGCAAAGAGGGAGTGCTGGAGAAATGACTCAGCAATTAAGAGCATTGGTTGTTCTTCTAGAGCTTGGAGTTTGATTCTCAGAACCCACACAGTGATCCACAACCATCTGCAAGGCCAGTTCTAGAGGCTCAGACACCTCTTCTGACCTCTACAGTACTATACTAACATAGTGTGTAGACAAACGTGCAAACAGCACATCCATACGCATAACAGGAAGAAAGAAAGGAAGAAAGAAAGAAAGAAAGAAAGAAAGAAAGAAAGAAAGAAAAGAAGAAAGAAAGAAAGAAAGAAAGAAAGAGAGAGAGAGAAAGAAAGAAAGAAAGAAAGGGAAAGAAGAAAGAAAGAAAGAAAGAAAGAAAGAAAGGAAGGAAGGAAGGGAAAGAAGAAAGAAAGAAAGAAAGAAAGAGAGAGAGAGAGAGAGAGAGAGAGAGAGAGAGAGAGAGAGAGAGAAGGAGTCACAGAGGGAGAAGAAGGGCCTGGGACAAGATAACCTGAAGAATCCACCCCTACCCCACCCCCAGTGACTTAATCCCTCCAGGCAGGTACTACTTCCTAAGTTTTCCAGAGTCTCCCAAAATAGTGATAGCAAGTGGGGCCAAGGATGCAAAGCCCAACTGAGGGAGACATTTCATATTCAAACCATAGCAGTGGTATGTAGAACTTTTCTTTTCTTTCTTTTCTTTTCTCTTTTTTCTTTCTCTCTCTCCTTCCTGTAAAGTTTTTGCGGCCCAACAAACCTCTCCACCAACGCAATAATCCAAATCAGACCAAATCAAACTGAATAAGAAAAAGTCCAGGTTTAACGGATGCCAGCGCCCCAGGGTGGCCCTCCAGGAAAACACAGGGGCGGGTGGGGGGAGTGGGGGAGTGGGGGAGAGGAGAATTGGAAAGAGCATGTGTTCATTCTCTGGGGGGCAGTTTAAATAGCCTGTGGGTCTTGACCCTCCCTGGGGAGGGATCACTGTTTGGTGGGCTTTCTCAGAGGTAGAGTTTGGACTGCAGCAACTCCCAGGGGAAGGGGCTTGAAATGGAACTTTCCACCAAACATTCCAAAATGGGTACCAGGGGGCTGGGGTGACACTTCCAAGCAAACATCCCAGACTCCTTGGATAAAGGGGTGCCAGGGAACTGAGGTGATGCTTCCAAACAAACACCTCCCTCCCTCCCTCCTTCTTTCTTTTTTTCTTTCTTTCTAAGGTTTTTTGAGATAGGCATTTCTCTGTGTTAACTGTCCTGGAACTCACTCTGTAGACCAGTCTGGTCTTGAACTCAGAAATCTGTCTGCCTCTGCCTCCCAAGTGCTAGAATTAAAGGTGTGTGCCACCACCACTCAGCCTTTTTAATTTGTGTATTTATTTATTTATTTTTAGATTTATTTATTTATAGAATATAATAGTCTACAATGTTCTGCTTGCATGTATGCCTGCATGCCAGAAGAGGGCACTAGATCACATTATAGATGGCTGTGAGCCACCATATGGGTGCTGGGAATTGAACCCAGGACCTCTGGAAGAGCAGCCAGTGCTCTTAGAGTCTGAGCCATCTCTCCAGCCCCTGACTCTCAGTCTTGGCTTTAATTTGCAGATCAGTGTATTAGAATCTTGAATTTTCTTTCCTCCGTTCATGAGCGGCATGTAGCAGTAGACCCCCAATCCTATAGTCCATGGTTGCTGTCTCCCCCACAATCCTCAAACAGTGAGGTATGCTCTGGCTGGTGTATCCAGATGCCATCAAATTCACCACAGACAAAAATCTCAGCAAGCTCATTCCTTGTTACCAGTGACTGCAATCTGACCTATGGGTGACCAGCTTCAAGTCCTACTGCCCCTGTCCAGCCCCCATTCTGGAAGTGTAATGGTCTGTCCTGTCTCTTTAAGAAACAAGCCACACATACCCACTTCACCCCGCCCTACCCCACTGAGGCAGACTGATCTTCAGCTTCCAGCCCGAGTTACTTCCTTTTCTGTCTCTCCCTCAAAGAGGCAGCTTTTGCCTCCCTCCATTCTTCCCACTTCTCCCCTTGCCCTGTCTCTCTGTCTCCCCCCTCTCTCTTTCTCTCTTTTTCTCTCTGCCCTTCTCCCCTTTTCCCCTTCCCCTCTATAACCCATTAAATAAATATCCAACCTCATTCTGCGTGGCATGCCTATCCATGTCTCTGTCTTCTGCCCATAGCGTGGCTCCCTGCCTGGGACCAGCTGCCTTCGGAGACCTGCCATGTGGTCTCATGGCATGTCCATCTGTTTGTCTCTCCTCATGGCCTGATGCAGCTACTCAGGGAACTACGCGGTTCCTTCCTGCCTGGGACTGGCTGCTCTCGGGACCCACTGCCCACCGCTGCCACTCGGGGACCTGCAGCATTTTACTTTTACCATTACAGGAAGCATCTGTTTAGGATTACCTCCCTGCCCTATCATCTTAGGTTGAGACTTCCAGCAACAAAACTTTAGACAGGACCATTCTGTAGAGACCATGTTCTCTCAGAACATAGGGCATGTGGAAAACTTATGGCACAGGGAAACAAGGGTTTAGGGCAGAAGTTCTCAACCTTGCCAATGATGCAACTCTTTTAATACAGTTCCTCATGTTGTGGTGACCCCCCCCCAGTGATAAAATTATTTCCGTTGCTACTTCATTACCGTAATTTCGCTACTGTTATGAATCATAGAGTAAATATTTTTGGAGATAGAAGTTTGTCAAGGGGGTCATGACCTACAGATTGAGAACCACTGGCTTAGAACTTACTTAGCAAGGAGGTAGGCTCAACAGGAGATTCACTTTAACTTGTGACTCCATTGGCATTTGAATTTGGGGCATGGTTGTATCTCTTCGATTGGGGACAAGCAGAGATTGGTTGATTGCAACCAGGGCTTTTAAAGGAAACATCAGAGGAGTCAGATACTGGGCTCTTTAGTGGGAAGAAGCAATCCTGACTATTGCTGGCCATGAGAGCCCTCCTTCTACACAGTTGATACCAACACCTGGCTCACAGATTCTTTTGCAAAGCAAATGAAGCTGGATGACTGGCAGCTTGAATATAAATGGAATCCAGATAACCCAGGATGTCAGGAAATGGAAGCCTAAAGTCTGAGGGGGAGGTCATGGGCTTCTGGGAAATAAGTTTCAACCGTCAAGATCTACTCATTGACTCATTCATTCATTTAGACAAGTATTTGTGCAAATATATTTTTTATTATGCCTCGACCCGTTACACACACACACACACACACACACACACACACACACACACACACCACACACCTATGCCTCTGTGGGAAGCAACTCCCCAAAGTGATCCTCCTAAGAGGTGGCTCTTTAGGGAAGAGATTAGACCATGAAAGTAGAGCCATCACAAGTTCAGATCTTACCTCCTGCCTCACCCTCCTGAGTGCTAGAACTGTAAGCAGTGGAATACTAGACCTGGCCTAAAGGACAGATTATCTGTTTTCATTTGTTTCAGTTCTGGGGATCAAATTCAGGGCCTTCCTCATATCGTGTGACAATGCTACAGGCTTTTTAATTTGTATGTGTGTATGTGCGTGTGTCTATACATGTATGTAAACTGTGTGTTCCTATTCATGTGTGTAAAAGAAGGAGTTGTGTTGTGGGATAATTGATCACACTGTGAAACTTCGAGACCATATTAATAAAATTAACTTTGGATAGGGGGATGGAGGCATCGACTAGTTGACAGGAATTAGCCATAGAAAGGACAGTGGAGCCAGAGACACACAGGAAGGAGTAGGGAGAGGCTCAGAGATTTGTGGTCTTTTCAGTTTGGGGTGAGTGGAGAAAGAGTTTTCTTGCTAGGTCTCTGGACAAAAGAATAGGTCAGTTGGTTTTCACCCCAACATCTGACTCCCACGTCTTTATCGGTAAATAGAATGATAGAGACTTAGTTAAAAACCTACATTTGGCAGTCGCAGCTGAGCCAATGCTGGCAGGACCAGAAATCCCTCAGGCGGAAGTCTGAGTGGCTGGATTCTGACTGCAGGCCACAGGGCACAGACAGGAGTTAAACATCAGTAGACGCAGGTGAGCTGCTAAGCTGGCAGAATAACATGTGTGTGCCACAGTGTCCATGTGAAAGCGAGAGGGCCATCACATAACAACCTCTGACGCTGGTCCACACCTTCCCCGTGTTTGACACTGGATCTCTTTGCTGTTTTTCTGCTGTGTGCACCAGGCCAGTTGGCCCAAAAGCTTCCACAGATTCAGCCATCCCTACTTCCATCTCCCTGTGGGTGCAGGAGAGCACTATCCCACTTTTTTCATGAGTGCTGGCGATTTGAACTCAGATCCTTAGACTTAG
The DNA here is from genome assembly GCA_004026605.1 of Ondatra zibethicus. Classification (NCBI taxonomy): domain Eukaryota; kingdom Metazoa; phylum Chordata; class Mammalia; order Rodentia; family Cricetidae; genus Ondatra; species Ondatra zibethicus. Next base: position 115,373 of record PVIU01003842.1, on the reverse strand, counting down.
CAGCAAGCACCTTTACTCACTAAGCCATTTCACCCAGCATCATCAAGGGACCCAGTCCAGCCTTTGGTTTATTCTCTTCCTGACTCAGGCGTCCATGGAGCTGGGATGGCTGCTGGGCCCACCACGCCTGGCTCACAAATCTCTTTCCTATTTTAGGGTTCAGCTGGAGTGATGCACTCCTGAGCTCAGGTCCGTGTTCCAATTATTGCCAAGCAACAAACAGACACGTGCATAAAATTATTGTGTGATCAGCTGAGAAGAAAGAACTGTGGATGCAGAAGTCGGAGAGGAAATGGCAGAAAGACGGCCAAGAAGTCGGAGAGGGAATGGCAGAAAGACAGACAAAGGACATAACTTTACAAAGGGTTTGGCAAGAAGCCCTAATTCTCAGGAGGATGTGCCTTTACAAAGCCTATAATTTCTCCTTACCATTATTTTTTAAGTTTATGGGTGTATGGATGTTTCGCCTGCATGTGTGTCTGCATGCATACCACTTGAACCTCCTGGTCCTGACTCTGGCAGAGGGCAAAAGAGGGTATTGGACCCCTGGAAACTAGAGTTAGAAATACCATGTGGAAACTAGAATCGTAGAGACTCCATGGTTCTGAAGGACTCTACCTGGGTCCTCTGGAAGAGCAGCCAGTGCTCTTCACCACGGAGCCACCTCTCCAGCTCCAACTGCCAATAAGTGCTTAATTGAAAGTTTATCATTTATTTCAGACACTGTAGTTGTATTTTCCTTTCTGGACTTAATGAAGAGCTAATGAAACTAGCCAATATGTACAAAAGATGAATATATAAAAGATTGTGGTCATGTTTCAACACACAGGCAATTCCATGTTCAAGTTATTTTCATGACTCCCTGCTATCACAATAAAATTCTCAACAATTAAAACTATTCTCTTTTTTTTTCTGGTTTTCATGCAGAGCTGAGAGGTTAAAATAGAATGTTAAGTAGCGTAAGTGATGCAGTAAACGTCCCAGCAAGTGTTTGACAGAGATAAGTTTTAACACGCCTGCTAAAAATTGAAAAACTGTCACTTCCGTGTTTGAGCCAGAAAATAGTCATTGCTTACAAGTTGTTCTTTCTGATGCAAATGCGCATCACCCTTTGTGTGCTAACACAGACATGCAGACGTTCCCTGTGAATGCATGCGGCTTTAGAACTGTGTGGTGAATGACGGCTTGCTGGTCACGCATTTCATCTCCTTTAAATGAATGCTGTCACCACAGAGACCTGACTTGGTTCTAAACCCAAGGCCTCCATACTAATTCCCCTTAGTAAATATGTATGGTGCAACTTTTAGCTAAAAATTCAGGAGCCAGACAGCCCCCAGACTGGACGGGGGGAAGGCAGGTGTGCTAAGTGAGGCGTAGAGGAGAATGTAATTGTGGTTGTGAATATGGTGGTTTCCTGGTATAATCAGAGCAGGGGTAGATTCATTTTGATATATTTGACTAAAGAAAAGTTGTTTATGAAATGGCCTAATGTCGAGGTGGTGCACATCAGGAGGCTGCGAAACATAGAAAGATGACCAGGTAACAGGATTTTGACTCTCTGCCACTTGGCTCCTCATTCCAGACCTAAGCTTCTTCCCTCAGAAATGCCTTTAGAGGGAAATGAATTCCTGTGCTGCTTAAGCTGCCGCCAATAGGATGTCTGTCATTCCTCAACTCACATGCCACACGTTCACAAGCTGTGATAAAGAGGTGTAAAATAAAGAGGACATATATAAAATGATGTGGGATTCCCCTCTGTATGCTGTGAATGTCATTGGTTAATAATGAAACTGTCTTGGGCCTGGAAGAGCAGAATAGAGGTAGGCAGGGAAAACTAAACTGAATGCTGGGAGAAAGAAGGCACAATCAGGAGACGCCTTGTAGCTGCCACCGGGAACAGGAGCAGGAACCTTGCCAGTAAGCCACAGCCACATGGCGATACACAAATTAATGGGATAAATTCAGATGTAAGAGATAACCAATAAGAAACTAGAGCTAATAGGCCAAGCAATGATTTAATTAATACAGTTCCATGTGGTTATTTTGGGTCTGAGCAGCCGGAAACAAATAAGTGGCCTTCCTACAATATGAGGCCCTCACCACTTTTGGCTTCTGTTTTTCAACTGAGAAGGAGAGCAAACACCTGACATTAGCTTCTGGTTTCTACATGGATATGAACACATATGCATCCACACATAAGCACACACAGGAATACACGCAAATAAATGAATATAACACACATCAAAGGCATGTTTGAATCTCTCTCTCTGAGTGTGCACTTTCTTTTTCTTTATTTTTAATTACTATTAGTATTTTTTGATACAGAATTTCTCTGGCTGTCTTGTAACTCACTCTAACTCAGTGATGCCCCTGCCTCTACCTCTTGAGTGTGGAGATTAAAGGCATGTACTACCATGTCCAGTTCCTTTCCTTTCCTTTCTTTTCCTCCCCCTTTCCCACTCACCTTTCTCTCTGTGCAATCCTGACTGTCCTGGAACTTGCTCTGTAGACCAGACTGGCCTCTAACTCAGAGATCTTCCTGCTTCTGCCTCCCAAGTGCTGGAATTAAAGGCATGTGCTACCACTGCCCAGCTCCTTTTCTTTTTTAAAATTCAATTAAGAAATATTTTTAGTGTATGTGTATGTGTGTGTACACCTGAGTGTATGCACATGTGTACCTGAGTGTATGTGTATGTGTGTGTGCACCTGAGTGTATATGTGTGTGCGTGCGCACCTGAGAGTATGTGTGTGTACCTGAGTGTATGTGTTTGTGCATGTGCACCTGAGTGTATGTGTGTGTGCATATGCACCTGAGTGTATGTGTGTGTACCACTTATATTCAGGTGCCCACGAATATAAGGCCAGAAGAGGACATCAGAGCCACTGGTGGTACAATTGCCAGTCACCTGATGACTGTGCTGACAACTAAACCCAGATACTCTTCAAGAGCAACAAGTATTATTAACCACGGAGCCATCCCTCCAGCTCGTAATTTAATTGTATTTATAATTCTTGTATGTATGAAGGAGCTCTCTATGTCTCTCTCTCTCTGTGTCTCGGTCTCGCCTTGTGTGTATGTGTGTTAGCATGGCCTGAGCACGCCACAGCTTGAGTGTGGCGGTTAGAGAACAACGTGTAAGGGGTCATTTCTGTCCTTCTGTTTTGCAAGGTATCTCTTCTTTGTCCCGCTGCACTAAACCTCTAGACTAAGGGCATCTTCTCAGCATTTTGATGATTCTCTTGCTTCTACCTATATAGCCCAGAAGTACTAGGGTTGTCGATGTGTGCTGCCACATCCTGCTTTTTACACCAATGCTGGCTTAGAACTTAGACTATAAGGCTACTACTTAGACTGTAGGGCAATCACACTGACAAGAATCATCTTCTAGGCCCATTCTCCTTTTATCATCATTATTAATTATTATTCATTTCTGTGCATGGGAATTTTGCCTACATGTACGTTTGTTTACCATGTATGTGCTATGCCCTAGGAGGCCTGAAGATTGTACCAGATCTCCTAGAACTTGTGAACTGCCATGTAAGTGCTGGGATTTGAACTCGGGTTCTTTGAAGGAGTAGCTAGTACTCTTACCTGTTAAGCCAACTTTATCCCCCACTCTCTTTCTCAACTTTGCTTTACACTGAATGTTGCTGAAGTTATTTCTTGCAATTTATATCTAGATCTCAGTGGAGATCTCTGAGAACCCTTCACACCGCTTAGCGATGGATGTGGACTTGTGTCTCCTGCTGTGAAAGACAGACCAGGAAAGGTGTTGAGCAGGAAAACGATTTTATCAATATAAACTACTGCTAACTGTGCCAGGAAAAGGGGCAGCAGGGTGCAGGTTTTAGGTGACACATCCAGAGGCCAGTGTAGCAAGCTTAAGAGGTGTTCTAGTTTGCTCTGTTGTGACAAACACCATAGCCTAAATCAGCTTGTGGACAAAAGATTTAGTTCACTTTACAGTTGAGACCCCAACATGTTGGGAAGTCAGGGCAGAAACTTGTTTATAGGGACTGAAACAGGGGTCATGGAGGAACACTGCTTACTGACTTGTTCCCCTTGGCTTGCTCGGCCTTTCTTGTACAACACGGGAGAACCACTTTGCCCAGGAGTGGGACTGTCTACAGTGGTCTGGATTCTCTCACATAAATCATTAACCAAGAAGATGCCCCAAGGCATTTTCCCAGCTGAAGTTTCTTTTTGCCCAGATGATCCTGACTTATGTCAAGCTGACCAAAAACTAACCAGCACAAGAGGGGACCAGGAATGAAACCGGGCTGTGGGACGGATTGAAGAAATGTGCGAGACCCTTTCCCAGGCATGCCCAGAACCCTTGCAAGTCTCTGTCTCTGTCCTTCCTTTTCTTCCTCTTCTCCTTCTTCTCTTCCTCCATCCCTTCCTACTTCTTCCTATTAGACTGAGTCACCTTGAGAAATTGCCAAAATTCTCATATAGACTTTGTTCCCTCTAACAGTTTCTCTACTCTTCATTTCTTCATACTGTTGACATAATTTCAATAAATGAAGCAGATGTGGCCTAGGGATGTAGCTCAGTTGGTCTAGTGCTTAATTGACACACATGAAGTTTCTCCAGAACCACACAGAATGAGAGTAGTGGTGCATACCTATAATCCCAGCACTCAGGGGAGTGGGCAAGAATCCCAACATCGTTCTGAACTTTCTTGACTACACCCCTCCCCCTTCTGCTACACGGATGTTAGCAGATGCAATCTTCTGCAGGTCATCTTCACAGCTTCTGTGGGTTTGTCATGCCAAGAAAAGACTACCATATATCCTTTGGCTACGCCATTCTGTTTCTTCTTCCTTGATGTTCCCTGAATCTTGAAAGGGATGATACAGATGTCCCATTCAGAGCTGTGTCTTCATCAGTTACTTATTCTTAGGCTTTTGACCAAGTAAGAATGAGTCTTTGTGATTATTATTGCCCACTACAAAATAAAGCATCTCTAATCAATGCTTACCCTAGCATTAGTCTATGGGTAAAATCCTGATCATTTAGAAGGTAACTTGATGTACAAATCATGTCCATTTAGCAAAACAGTAGCTGTAGCTTCTCCACGTGGGCCTGCAAGCTGCCCAGCCATGAGTTTGTGCACCAGTTCACAGTACCCAACATGAATTCCCTGCTGTGGATTAGGCTTCAGATCCAATCCAAGAGTGGATAGTTATCCCCAGAACGCATTTGCCACCACTGTATCATTGTGCTCATTTTGTCTGGCTGTCAGGGTCCACTCTGAATAAGACTGCTGATGGCAATTCTTCTCCTGTGTAGTGTCTCTGGCACTGTGAGGACTATCCACCAGAGACAAAGCTTCCAGTTTAGCTGTACTGTTTTCTCCATGTCCTGTGACTAGAGGTTGTAGTGTCTCTAGCATAGAGTCTTCCTGTCTAGTTCTGGTGGGCAATGAACAGCAGTGACAATTGTGGTGCATTATAAATAACTTACATGCATATTTATGTGTCCTAAGGTCAAATGCAGTAATTACTTCTGAGGACATGGCTCTGCAATTGTGCTTTCCTTTTAACTTAATAAAAAAAAAAAACTACAGACTCACAGATAGCTGTGCAAATAGTTTAGACTCCGATGTATCCTTCTCCCCTGATGATGGCAACTTATATAACTGTACACTATCAAAACAGGAAATGGACACTGGTAGGTCACTATTAACTAAACTACTGCTACTCACCCCTTCAACATGAACATAAAATTCCAGCTCACTATTCCGTGTGCATCTGTGAGACGTCAGTGAATGTCTATTAAAGGCACAAAGTTAGGTGAAGCAAACTGACGCTCTCCAGAACCACAGCAGGAGGTGTTCCTCATCCATGCTGTCACCAGCAGAAGCTGCTGTGGCCAAGGGTGTCACAGCTAGTGTCAGAAACCTGGTGTTATCTAGAGGGAGTAGGGAGGTTCCTGACTTTACCTCATTTTGCCTCTTAATATTCTGTTAACACCTACTAATGCTCAGAGCAGCAGGCAGAATGGCTAAGAATAGATCTGAGATGACAGAGAGCTTCTAAGCCAGTGCCAAGGTTAATGTCTAGTTCTTTCACTTTTGCCAAGAGAGCCTAAAGTCACTATGTTGAAAATTAATCTGACCTGGGTTTATATGTTTTCTTGAAGTCTGTTCTTTGCACCAACATTGAAACCTGTTTGACACTCACATGACAGCTACTACTAATTTTCTTTTTTTTTTTTCTCAAAAGGAACATTGCCATAGAAATGATTGTTCTAGCAAAAAAAAAGGCCCACCTTTCAATAAAAGCAGCGTAAGGAAATCTGTCACGTTCTCATACCGCTACTCATGCATTTTCTTTGTGTTAGTCAACCTCTGAAAGCGTTCTGAGTCACTGTCACTCAGGACTTGCTACTGGAAATGCAATTCAGTTGTTCCAGGAGGGAAATCAGACAATGGGTTAATTTGTTATGCAAGTAATAGCACAGAGACACATCCGGCTCAAAACAGTCAATGCCCTTTTTCAAGAAGTCAGTGGATTTCAACTCAAAGAGTCCAGGCCAAAACAAAACCCTCCCCAAGCACACTGCCGCCTTTCAGTACAATTTAAAATGTCAAGCACACATCTGGCTATTTAGAATGGGTTTGGTCTCCTTTCTGCCTATACACAAGTGTTTATGCCAATACTGCTCTAGGGCCTTGAGCTAAACAAGCCTAGGGACTTGTTTGAACGTTGACCTTAAACTGAGCATGCTCAGCAAAGTGCATCTTAAATAGCATGCTTGGGAATGTGTAGGTCCCCAAAAGTGCTCTCCTATAGAGAGTATGGAGGCTCCTTCAGCAAAACCCCTGCTTCCTTTGTTCAAAGAGCCCTGCTTCCAGAAAACTCCAGGAAGGTTTCATCACTCTGCCTGGTTGTCATCACTGTCTTTGCCCTCACCAAGTGATAAGCCCATTGTATTCTGTTACAACTTACCCCTGCTCAGGAGACAAGAATGGCTGTTAGAATAACCCACACTTGAAAGGGTCCTTCCATTTGTGGGTTTATTATAAGGCTTTTAGAGTCACAGGCACATGGAGGGGTTTAGGAGATCTAAAATGATGCGAGTGTGGGAATAGAATGGACAGATATGAGAGAATGTACTGGCAGTAACTATTTGAGCTTGGGGGCTTTTCAAGAGACTTCTCTATTCTTGATGTTTTTCCATAACAAATTTTTATTTAAATCCATTCCAGTTCTTTGCTTCGTAGGTAGAAAACCCTGTTAAGAGAGACCGTGTGCTTATGACTACGATAGTGTGGTAGTAAAGATGCTCGTAGAATTGACAATTGTTACTATGCCCAGCAAAGTGCGCACTCACTTCACCTTCCACACAGCATAGGAATTAAGGAAATAAGGACAGCTTAGGAAAAGGCAAGTTAAGTCTTGTTTTATAGTGAAAGTTTTTGGTTATGGAAAGCGGAATCAAAAACCAATGATAATGACTTACTTACCTTCTAGGCTCTGCCCTACGTGGTCTGTCTGCATTAGTTATCATGCTGAATTCTAGTTCCTACATGTGGTGTACCTTATTATTATAAATCTCATGTGTTGAACATTTGATTCCCACTGGTGGTGCCGTATGTTCTTGTTTTGGTTTGTTCTGTTTTTTTAAGGATCGAACCTTCTTTGAGAGGTGGAGCCTAGCTAGAGGAAGTGGATCATACATGGGTGGGCTTTGAGTTATTTCCTGGCCTACTTCTGGCCTGGGCCTTTTCTGCTTTCTGGTCTACTCAGATGAGGGCAAGCAGTGGCCTCACGCCACAATGGACCGAATCCCCTCAAACCATGAGCTAAAGTCGATTCTCTCACACTTTAGTTGTTTCTGTCAAGGATTTGGTCACAGTGGTGATAAAAATAGCCAATACACCTACAGTGCAGACATTTCTGAAACCAAGATGCCTCTTTCCACTGCCAGCATAGTTCATGTGTCTATCTGTCTTGATGTTTAATGTTTTTTTTTGAGACTGTGCTTTTAAAAATATGTACTATTCTGTGAATGGGTGGGTGTGACCTCCCATGATGTGGTGTGTGTATAGAGATCAAGAGATAATTTTGTTGAATTGGTCTTGCCTGCCACCTTTATGTAGGTTCCCAGGATCCAACTCAGGTTGCCAGGCTTTTAACGAAAGGGCCATTCTTTACCCACTGAGCCATTTCACCCACCTCAGAGGGTGTGTGCTTATTTCAGATAACTAAATATCTAGCCTAAGCCCACTTTAAAACAAGTTATATACTAAGGCTCTTTGTCCTGCATGGGTCATGTGAACTCAAACTTTAATTTCCACGACTACCAACCTTCCACAACCCCTGAAGGGAAATTTTTCATCCTCAAGTTAATACTGAGATACAAGTAGGGTGTGTTAGTCAGGATTTTCATCACCATGACAAAAATATTTGAGATAAACAACTTAAGTAAGGAAGCATTTATTTTCCTCATGATTTTAGGGGATTCAGTCCATGGTTGCTTGGGTCTGATGTGACAGAGAGTTTCATGGTGGGGGGAATGGTATAGGAGTTCCTCCTGTTTGTGTATTGCTTTCATTGGTTAATGAATAAAGAAACTGCCTTGGCCTAGTTGATAGGGTGGAATTTAGATAGGCAGAGAAAACAGAACTGAATGCTGGGAAGAAGAACAGAGTCGAGACAAGCATGGATCATCTGCCTGAGATGGAAGCTGGTTAGAATCTCCAGTAAGCCACTGCCACGTGGCAATACACAGATTAATGGAAATGGGTTAAACTAATATGTAAGAGTTAGCCAATAAGAAGCTAGAGCCAATGGGCAAGCAGTGTTTTAATTAATACAGCTTCTGTGTGGTTATTTTGGGTGTAAGCTAGCCGGGCAGCCAGGACAAACACGGGACCCTCTCCTTGTAACAGGGGAGCATGTAGCAGAAAAGGCCACTCACTTCGTGGCAGTTACAAAGTACAGAGGGAATCAGGAAAGGCACAGGGTAAGATAAACTCTTAAACATCCTCTTCTCCCTGCCACAGCCTAATTACTTCAAACCAGGCTTTATCTCCACAGTTGAACTGCTTACTTCCCAGGAGTCCATTCAAATTTCAAACCTACCCATGGATTGAAGCTCTGATTCAGTCTTACCATGACCTAACCCTCTCTGCACACACCCTCAGAGACTCACCTGGAGCTGTGCTTTCCTAGTCTTCGAGCTGTCTCTAGAGTTAACCAAGTTGACAGCCGAGTTAATCATCGTGTAGGGCTAGGATTGGGACCATATGGTGTTCCCAATTGGAAGATGTCAACAGACGAAACTAGGCATGCCTAGAAGCAGGTTTGAGAGAGAATATCTCTTCCCAATGCCTCCCCCCAACTCCAACTGATAAGCATGTTGATCCATTTTGGAAATAGCAAGCCCCAAATGTGTGACAGCAAACAGAGCTGTCTTGTAACATTTCTTTCCAACCTAAAACACAGATTTCTATTTGCGTGTCATGAGCACATGTGAGCTTCCTTTCCTGATGACTATCAACCCCAAAGTAGAGTTTGCTTTCATGTCTGATGGGAGAGTGATATGCTACCACCTTCTGAGGACATTCCATACATACTTGGAACCTGTGCTGCAACCAGATCCTGTGTACAACTGTGAAGACACTCAGGGCCAGGATGTGAAAGTCAGGTGGGAAGAAATAAGTTAGGTCCTTTAGCAAGAGACTCATGACATAAACTATACACCTACCACCAAGCACCTGGGTGACAGTATCAAAGAGTCATCAGAAAGGGAGTCCCTGAAGGACACAATCCTGAGATTCTGGGAATCAAAGAGAAATGTTATCATTGGCTTCATTAGTATTTAAAAAACACAAAGTTGTCTATTAACTAGTATTTTATATAGTAACATAATAGTAATAAAATGTAGTTTCATGCTTAAAAATGGTCAAAACAAACAGGTTTCCTCACTATTCTTCCCGGTATCATGGGTTTTATTTTTCCCTATCCTTTTATCTTCTGTGTATGGAAGTCTGTCAGAGCCCTTCCATGGAGATTTATTTTCTTAATAGTATATGCAGTAGAGGAACACCTTGCAATGAAAGATGTGTATAGTTAAATAAAATGTATTAATATCCCCATTTTACAGACCAGGGAACTGAAACACACAGTGGTCACTTTACTTGGTCAAATCCTCCAAAGTATCAGGTTGTGGTATGGTTGGTACTGAAGACAGGGTTCTCCATAATCATGAACTGAGGGAGTCTGAAATGACAGCTGCTCACTAGGGATCATCACCCATGGACAGAACTATCAGAAGCAGGATTGGGCAGAGGAAGAAGACAAGTTGTGGTCCAGACAAACTAGCACCTCAGATGACCTGCCAAGGAGAGCTGAAGCCATTGGTGCTCGTCAGAGCATCTTTAAAAGCTGAAGTAGAGCAGGATACTGGCTGTCTGGGGATGGGGTCCTCACAGGGGAAGTGACTCTCTGTGGCTGGAGTTGCCAGCTGATGCATTTCTAGTGGTCAGACATCCAGTTACCTCCTGGGGGTGGAGAAACACAAGCATAATACAACACCTGTTTAAAGAGAAAAGTTGGATGGATGATTCAACTCAAGCTGTCAGGCTTCAGAGCTCACACTTTTGTGTGTACATGGTTTGTTAACGTTTTTAAAAGTACATGTTAATTATACAAAATAGTGGGTTTCGTTATGACCTTGTGGAACATGTGTATAATTGCTTTTGATTACATTCACTCCATCCCCTCTTTTGTTCCCCTCCACCTCACGCTTGCTAATCCCCTCCATCCATGTACCAGTCCCTCATCCCACCTGACCCTTATCTCAACCTCGAAAAGTTCATCAGAAATACTTCCAGAAATATGGATAACTGAGAAGTGGCTACGTCATTGAGGAAAATGTCGCTCTTCCACCAGTAACCACTGACTGTTTCTAAATTTCCAGTGGAGATAGAACCTTAGGAGTCCCTCTATCCTCCAGGAGGGATTGTTGATGGGCTCAACATTGTGTGAGTTTTGTGTAGGTAACTACAGCTACTGAGAGTTCAAGGTGGCAGCAGTCGTGTAAGCCCCAGACTCATACTTCTGAGTGTTGGCAGATCTTTGCTTCCAGCAGGAGCAGACCCTAGTGCGTCTTCAATGCCAGGCCAGAAACAGACTTCCACAGGCTGGCATTTCTCACTAGTGTTGATGTTTGCGGGGGTCTAAATGACCTACAAAACTGAGTTTCACTTTGCTATTCATTAGACTAAACTCTTTTCTTTTAATTTTATTTTCAAGAGAGTTTTAGATTGACTCATCAGTAAATCGTGCATCTATGATTCGAGATGAATATTGCCGAAGAGGAAGCATCATCATAATGATAACACAGAGTCTCTAAGTGAGTTGTCACTCATGTAAGTGTCCACGGTCTGCAGAGTAAAGAGCCTCACGTAGATAACAGGAGAAAGGCCAAACTCCCAGCACACCTTTCTACCCTTACAGTAAAGCTTCATGATTTTATCAAAATGACATTAAATCAGATCTGGTTTGGAGTGGATCTTTAACTTTTAATGTGTGAGTTGCTTTGGATCTGAGAGTTGTTAAGCAGTCTGCAGCCATAAGATTTTTATATCATGTTCAGTGACATTAAGTAACTTTATAGTAGAGACAAACTATCTACACAGGGGACCTGTGTGTTTCTCTCCTTTGAGAAGGCCCATTCACTCGTCAAGTTAAAGAGATGTTATGTGGACCATAGAAGTAATACCACGTGTTCAAATCAGAGCTGATATCCTACCTGCAGGGTGCCAGCTGTGGACTCTGATGTGCACACGGGCTTAAATTTTGTAAATGTTTCTTTGTGAGTTCGGATGGAGAGTTGTGCAGCAATGTCCTGTTTCTTAACTCATCTTTGTTCATTGCCAACTTGTAGGACACGGGGTTTGAAGTAATTCTCTGCAGTCGCCTGCTTTCAACACACGGCACTAGTGATGCAAGGCTGGGTGTCCCCTACCACAGCATCTTTTTCAGCCTCCCACACTGAATAAGGGAAGAAACTGCAGACCCAGGAGAGTAGCCACCAGCTTCTCCTGGGCAAGAATGTTATTGCTAAGGCCACACCCTCACTGGAAGAATCCGCCGCTTACATATGTGCATTCACTGCACAGATTCCAATCTGCTTCCTGTGTGTGTGTGTGTGTGTGTGTGTGTGAGTGTGTGTGTGTGTGTTTTAAGTCAGGGTCTTCTAGAGCCTAGTTTGGTCTCAAAGTGACCATGTTGTCAAGGATAACCTTAAATTCCTGATCCTCCTGCCTCTAGCTGCCAAGATCCAGGATTAACAGGATTATGCTACCACACCCAGTTTTACTGGGTGCTGGGAATAGAATTTGGTGCTTCATGAATGCTAGGCAAGCATTCTAAGATACATTCAACTGTTCTATATCCCCAGTCTCCACTCTGTTTTCATCCTATCATTTCATCATTAAATCAGTTCCTTATTTGAAACATGTTTGGGGTTTGTGGTGCCAATAGCCAGCTTTTGCATTTTCTTTAGAATCACAGGAAGGTGCCTGCAGGCTGTGGTCCAGGCACCAAAGTTCAGGCTCTCTAAGCCCTCAGCAGAGAAGGGATCTTCCGCTCTGAGGAGTGTGGGAAAGGAAAAAGTGAGACAACTAAACTCACGGAACCACAACGGCAGGATGAAATGGATGATGGGGAGGAGGAAGAGAAGAAACCAGTGTTCAAAGCCAAAGTAAGGCTTTTTTTTTTTTTTTCTGGTGGAGAAGTGCATCTCTCCTAACCTCGCGGCAGCGCTTCATCTAGATGAGCAGAGGAAGTGAAAGGAAAGCTGTTTAGCTTATTTGTAGAAATGACACTGGCTGAGAATAAATTACTCCTATTCAAAATCCACTTAAGAAAGATCTGGCCTCTCTTTGCTGGCTGTAATTCTTGGATCCTTTATCAGTCTGTAAGAACATGAACTTTTGTGCTGACCCCAAAGTCCTGGCTTATTAACTACACTGTGTCTGTGCTTTTCCGTTCAAGTTTTAAAGTGTATATTAATTGTGCATGGCAATGGGTTTCATTATGACATTTCCATACAGGCATATAATATACTTTGATTATATGCCCCCTCACAAACCTACCCATCCTGTTTTGCTTTGATCAGTTCTAAAGAGGATGGCAGTATTGCAAAAAGAAGTTTCCAGAAATGAGCGTTGAGCAAGAGTCTCATCAAACCCTTCAGTATCACAGGCAGTCACATCTGTGGAAAAATCCGTTTTTACTAAGGGCCAATGAGCAGATATGCCATGATGTTTCTAGGGGAGAAACATCATTTAAAACCTCATTCTCTTTTACTGAGAATTTTTGTTCTGTTTGTCTGCTGGAGCAAGCAGAACGTGTTCAACTTCAGGTATCTTACAATATGCAAATGCACTGAGGAATTTTCATTTTTTGAAGTTTTGTTAAAATAAAATAAAATAGTATCATTTCCAGAGCTCGCAAGGGTGAAATTCAACCAAAATAGCACAGCAAAATTCATCGACTTTGAAAACATAACCTTGGTAAACCTGGTGTAAATGGATAAATGCCTGAACACAAAACTTACCAAAATTAAATCAAGAAGATTTAGTTAAACATAAACCACAACAAGTATTTAGACTAAAACAGTTCTACAATAAAAGGTCTAGCCACAAAAAAGGAAAGAAAAAGTGAGGAAGAAAGAAAGAAAGAAAGAAAGAATCCTAGGACTGGTTTAAGAACCATATTTCTTATGCCACTCATTTTCTTCTCCCCAAAGAAAGGGCTTTCATGCCAAATTTAAGGTGGCTAAGTCAGGGAAATATGTCCAAATAGTATCATAAAACAAGGACATAGTTGGCTACTTGGACCTAGAGATCTATCCTATCTAGTAGCTAAAGAACTTTCTGCAATAAAAGAAAACTCTAGTCTGCTCTAGTGGGTACCCATGCTGGCGACTATCGGTGAATGATGCTAACTAAAGTGGTTGCATATGGCCATGGTAGGACAGCAGATCTAGAACAAGATAGGCTGGGATTCCCTGAACACAGGCTGCTTTCACTTTTCAACAGTTATTTGTTTTTGTTTTTATTGTTTTGTTTTATTTTTTCTTTTTCAAATAGCATAGTCTACCCTGCAATGTATCCAATAAAGAGAAATCAAAGATAGGCTACTGAAAGAATTACTGTTTGACCCAGTGAGTCTACTTTGGAGTGTAGCTTCAAAAGAAATTAAAGCAGGGACTGAAAGGCATGTGCGGGCATCCATGTTTTAAAATCCCCCTTCTCCTTTTCCTCTTCTTCCTCATCATCCTCACATTCCAGTGCTTGAATCCAAGGCCTCAAACTATAGGCAAATGCCCTTCCGCTGATCTATACTTCCTGGCCATAGCAACATAATTCATAATAACTAAAGGGTAGACACAACCCAAGGTATGAAACCATAAGGAAAATCAGGTGTAGGTGTACTGTTAGTCGGGTTTAAAAGGAATGGGATGTGGATGTATGCTACAAGATGGTGAACATTACAGGCATTATGCTAAGTAGAGTAAGCCAGTCATCAAAGGACACATCCATAGCAATAAAATATGATGGTGGTTGCTGAAGCTTGGGAAAGAGAATAGGGAGCTTGTGTTTAATGTGCACAGTTTTAGTCAGGAAGATGAAAAAGTTCTAGAGATGCACTGTCATTGGGGATTACACAAGAGTGTGAATATACTTGATGTCACTCAACTGTAAATCTTAACATTGTTGCAGTATAAAGTTTATGTTGTATATATTTTATCACAGTTATTTTAAAAAAGTCATATATTTTCTTCAAGGAGTTCCAAAGCCATCATGGAAGAGAACGGAAGTTCACGATGACTGCATGGTGGAGAGGTACAGAGTTGCCTCTGCCAAAGACTGTAGAGTGCCCTGTGCAGTTGAGATGGCTGGACCTGCTGTCCTTAAGCACCAGTTGGTCTATGAACACTTTAGACACACCAGCCATGTCTCAGACTCCTCTGATTAACTGCCTACTGGACAACTTGACAACCCGAAGGTGTCAAATATAGAATTCTTAGGGTGATGATGTAGCTCAGTTGGTACAGGGGTTGCCTAGCACCAGAGACTGCTCAGATATGGGTTTCAGCCATATTAGCCAGCTGGGTTCTACACTAGGTGTTTGGCATCCCAGTGTAGGACTGGGCCTTTCTCAGGATGAGCTTTTCAACACGGAAACCATGTTCTGGGTTGACATACTTCAGTTAACAGGAACAGTTAACCAGAAACAGAACGACAGAAGCCAAAAAGCAAGGTTAGTACATGTAGGGACTTTCCCAGAACCACGCAGGTAGATGGATTAAGTCTTTGCTGTAGTTTTGGCAGGTGGTGCTGTCTGCGTGCTGAGTTTATAACCTGAATGGCCCTTCCATCATGGAGTCAGTTTGCTAAAGTCTGGAGGCCTACTAAGATCTGGGGCCCTGTTACATGCACACACAAAGCTCTGAGACTGATTCCCACATAAAACCAGGCATGGTGGTATGTGCCTATAATCCCAGCACACCAGGAAACTGCTTCAGAAAGATCAGAAGTTGAGGGTCATTCTTGCTACACAGAAGGTTTAAGGTCAGTTTGTGCTACATGAGGCTCATTCTCCAAAAGTGTGTGTGTGTGTGTGTGTGTGTGTTACAGGGGTGATTGTCTGTTGGGGGACAAATTTTGTATGGCTTTGTGTGGGCACGTGAGTGTGGGTGTGCATGCGTAAAGACAGTGGGTATCTTCCTCCCTTACTTTCTACCTTGTTTTTTTTTTTCAGTCTCTTGCTGAAACCCAAGCTCATCAGTTAGCTAGGCTGGCTGGTGACCTGCAGGGATCCACCTGTCTCCACCTCCCATCCTCACCCCAACTCCTCCATCCTCTGCTGGGTTTGCAGAAGCAAGCTATGGTGCTCACCTTCTTGCATATATGCTATGGATCCTCATGGTTTCCTGGAAGATATTTTATTGACTGAGCCATCTCCTGAGAGTCTGCCTCACACACACACACACACACACACACACACACACACACACACCAAAATGGACATTTTACACTCCAGCATCCTCTATTCCCACATTATTACAACTTTTGAAGTGGTCTTCCCAACTCTGCATAAGAACCCCCTTTTACTACATGCTCTGAGCAAAATTTTGACTCATTTTTGATTCCCCTTTCTCATACCCAATATCCTTTTACCAGTGAGTTCTCTTCTTGTGAACATGGTTAGAACTTCATGGCTTCTCACTTGCTCCACCACCATGGTTTCCTAGGAGTCAGGATTTTCCAGAGAATCTGAACCAATACCAGATACAGACAACTGCCCTATACATATGCCTTATGCATTGTATGGAATTGGCTCATGCATTTATGGAAGTCCCAAGAACTTTACTCAAGAGACTGGAGACCCAGAAGATATAATCATACAGTTCCAAGCTGATTCTGAAGACAAGAGGAGTATAGGAGCCAATAGGGGAGCTCCAGTCTGAGCCTAAATCCAAAACCAAAAGGATTCCAAGGTCTCATTTCAAAGACAGGCAGACAAAGGAATTGGCCCTTAGCGTTTTTGTTTGATTCAGGCCTTCAGAAGTTGGTATCAAGACCAGTTGCATTGGGGAGAGCAATTTGCTTTACTGAAACTACCAATTCAAATTTAATCCCATCTAAAAATTACCCTAATGATCATGCCTAGAATAATATCTGGGTACTTTGTGACCCAGTTAAGTGGAAACATAAAATTAACTGTCACTGCTTCCTAATGTATCCATACACTTCTCTTTGTCTTAATCCATCCTCAACAGAACCGTGGAGGGTGGAAAAGCCATGTCATGTCACCCGTCAGCTAGAAATTCTTCAGTGTGTCACATCTCAGTGGAAGCCAAATTGGGACCATTCTCTCCATCTGTAGCCCATCCTCTGTTACTCTACCCTTTGCATCCAACCTGCATTGACGGTTCTCCCGGAAGGCAAGTATGTTCTAGCTTCAGGAACTTCTTTACATCTTTACATCTGCGCTTTCCTAGGTCCCAAAGGTCCTCATCAAAATACTCGCAGATACTGTTTCCTCCCTCAGAACATATAGTACCCATTATCCTTGTTCTAGGACTTTTTCAAATAATGAGTGCTAGGGATTGAGTCAGTGGTAAGACACTTGCCTAGCATACTTAAGGCTCTCTGTTTACACACCAGCACAAGTTTAAAACTGTTTTTAGAACAATTTTAGATTCACACACACAACTGACGCTGCCCCATATATTCTGCTTTTGGTTCTCCTTTTATTACAGTCTTACATTAGCAGGCAGATTCACCCTGGATGATAAGCCAGCCTCTCTATTCATTGATAACTAATGACCACACTCTAGTCACATTACCCTAGTGTTTTGTTTTCATTTCCAAAGATTTATTTCTTTTTATTTTATGTGTGTGAATGTGTTGTCCTCACGGACTGTGTGTGCCTGGCACCCACAGAGGCTAGGAGAGGCATTGGATGTCCTGGAACTGGAGTAAGGGAAGGTTGTGAGCCACCATGTTGGTGTTGCCAGCCAAACTTGGTTCCTCTGCAAAAGCATCAAGTGCAGGGCCAGTTTTCTTTGTTTTTGTTTAACTCTATCTCCCACCTCCCACCGCTAAGAGACCTTTATCAGTCTTCTGGTCCCCTTCTTCTGTGGCAGGTTAATTCCCCCCCCCCTTTGTTTGTTTGTGACCTTTCAACAGCTGTGGATAATAGTGGTCAGGCATGCGTGAAAGGGTTGCAAGTGGATTTGGGCTTGTGGAGGCCAGGGACAACCTCAGGTTCAGTCAGCACATCATTTACCTCCTTTGAAACCAGGTCTCCGATTGGCGGGGAGCTCACCAATGATTCAAACCTGGCTGGCCCCTCCTTACCAAAGTTTGGCGTGGGTCAGCAGACCCAACATTTTTATGTGGGTTCTGGGGAATCTAACTTAGATCCTCAAGCTAAAGGGCTTTACCCCCAGAGCCACCTCCCGGGCTGGCCCGTAGCTATGGAGATTTGAAGGGTTTCTGGACTTCATTTTGTTTGTCCTTCATGATAAAACAGGGGTGAAGAGGAGAAAGGAATCAGAAGGATAGTTCCATCTCCACCAGCATTTTAAGAGCATGCATCATCAGTGTTCCTTCTGACCTTGAGCCCTGGATGAAGTGTATGCCAGCTCTGTGTGGTGAAAGCTACCTCCCTCCACCCTACTATCCATGCTTGGTTGATAGCCCCTCTACACGGCCCATACTCAGGCCCATACTCAATTTCCATGGCCCAAGCTTCATTTCCAGGAGAATAGAGTTTCTTGAAATTGCTCTGCCTGGGAGACTGTCATTCTGGCCTCGCCATTTGTGGATCTACTTCATGTTATCTTGTCCCTCCTATGTTATCTTGTCCCTCAAATTCTTCCGGCTTTGGACACCCGAGCTCTTTGGTGGCTTCTTAGCATCGATGCACAAATCATTTGTTGGCCAGGCTGTTTCCCACCTCCTCACCGAACACCCCTTTTCTGTTTCTGAGTTTCCAGTAAGGTGCCAAGAATACTCTTGTGGGTGCCCCCACTGAGAGGAGGCGGGAAGGGGCTGGTGGAAGGCGGGGCTCAGTGTCTCAGTGACCCGCAGCCACCGGTTTAGCCGTCCAGCCGGTCCTCTCTGGCACAGCCTCACCCACGCTCAGAAACGGTTTCTGGCATCCCAGCCTCGGAAATGCTCTGGACTGCAAATGTCATCTGCACCGACAGGGTTTCCCCGGGGGAAGTCCGGCGGATCCCTCCCTGCCCATCTCTCCATCCCAGAGCGCGAGGGACGACAGAGGAAGTTCCCGGGTGGTCCACGCCGCCCCTCGCAGTATCTAGGGGCGGTTGGGCGGAGAAGGTGGCTCTTGCTTGGGTTCCGGGCTACAGGTGTCGGGCCGGGAAGCTGCGCGCCTAGCGGAGGACGTCCCCGGGGCGTGGCCTGGTCCCCAGCTGTGCGGTCTCAGAGCGGCGGGGGGCGGGGCCAGCGGCGTCCAGCTGCGATCGGGGTGGAGCAGGGCTCGCACCGCGGCTGAGAAGCGCAGTCGGAGCCGGCGAGAAGCGCAGGGAGCAGGGCGGCCGGGACACGCGCCCCCGGTTTCCTCCGGGCGTCCGCACGCTGGATCACGGTTGGTTTTGTCGCGGTAGTCCGCTTGGCTCCCTAACTTTTTCAGCATCGAGGACGCGGGGCGCCGGGCTGGCTGGGGTGGGGGTCGTGCTGACCAGGGCTGGGATGCTGAGCAACAGCAGGTGGGTTTGGAGTGTGGTTCTCTCTGAGCGTCTAGGTACCTTCAGGACGAGGCTTTGGGTTTCTCACCTAGAGCCGAAAACTTTTTAAATGTTTGAGAATATAATGAACGCTTCATCAGAAGTGCTTCAGAAATTTACGAGTGTAGACTGACTTTGTAGAGCTAGCTGCCCGAGGCAACTTTTGTTAGTCGAGATGCTGAGTTTTGTTTTATTCTGCTTTATTGAATGGAGGTTCTCTTTTCGGTTTGGTCGCCACTTTCTCAAAGACATCAGAAGGGACGCTTCTCGGCTATAACTTGACAGTATGACTCAGGAGCCAGGAAATACAGGAACATAGATATCTCCTTGAAACAGCTCCCACAGAAGACCTTAAGGAGTTGTTTAGGAGGGAGACCTGGTGGCTTTGCTCAGGGAACCACACCACGGAATTCTGTTGGTTTTTTGGCTCCATGAACATCAGCTGAGACCTGAGTTTTACTTCCTGTGACTCTCTCACTTGTTCGAGCCATTTCTCAGTAGAGGGAGGAGCTGTTGTTTTTACACGGGCATCCAAAAATGAGTCACGAGGCTGCTCTAATTGTGCGACTTTGCTAATAAGCCTTTGAAAAGTGGGGTTGGATCACCAGACTTAGAATACGACCAAAGGATGAGACCTTGTTGTCAAACTGGGGCAGGCGGTTTAGGGAGTAACTATTCAAGTTCTCAGTTTCCTAAAGCTTCTAGTGGGACAACATGCCAGCCAGGATCACTAGGCTGATCTGAGATAACCCTTAAAATCACGTGCTTTGACACAGAAGTTCTATAGAAAATGAATTTCGTCATCCAATAGTCATTTGGTTGTTATTTTCACTGCTTGGTAGAAACAGGACGTTTAATGGCGTGATTGTAAGTCACTCTAGAATTAAAAATATTTCAGATAGTTTTCTTTTACCAAATTAGTGTTTTAAGATACATGCAGAAGCTTTTGAAGAAGGTAGATGGTTGCTGGAGCCGGACATTAAGATCAAAGTCTCACAGTGGCTGGATAATGGCTCTTAGAAATGGACTTCACTGTCTAGAATCTCAGTAGAGACAGGAATAGCTGTCACCCTAGGTGAGCTGAGGTCAGTCCTAGACAGCAGCTACAAGGATCTGGTCTCTTCTGGCCTCTTCATCAAGTTCCACATATACAGTCAAGGACACAGCTATCCTGGCAGCTAGGGCCATAGGTGAGCAGATTCTTAGGGAAATTCAACATCACAGGAGGGGTGCTATGAGAAATCTATAAACATAGGAGTGGCCCCTGTGTGTGTGTGTGTGTGTGTGTGTGTGTGTGTGTGTGTGTGTGTGTGTGTGTGTGTTGAAATCTTGAGATTCTGAATGTTCTGGATCATTGGTGGGCAGCAAGGGGAAGTTGGAGGTCCAGTCCCCTGCTTGTCTTTGCAGGCAGCCTATTTTTTACTCGATATGTGGTTTAAAGATACATTAGTGAAACATGACTTTTAAGTGTTTGAATTAACCATGTTCCATGTTACTGAGTAGCTGTGTAGGGGTAAATGCAGTCTGTTTTACCCCTGGGCAGTTGTGGGCATGCTTAGTAATGTGTCTTTTTAAGGATACTGTGACTAATGAGTGGTTCATCACTATAGACCACTAGATCGAAGCAGCTGTCTGCTCATTGGTTTAGATGGTTTTTGCTCCTCATTCTGAGGGTTGGCTTGACCTCCATGACTTTAGTTACCTGAGTTCTGATATATTAAATAGAAGATTCCAGGAATAGTAATATACTTTGATTTACTTTATTTGAGACATGGTCTCACTGTGTAGCCCTGACTGGCCTGGAATTCTGTAGACCAAGCTGACCTAGGCCTGCTGAGTGTTCACTGTAAAAGTGTATGCCATCACACCTGGAGGTAAGATACTTCAAGAGAAGGGATGCATTCATACCGAATTAATCATGCCGTATTAATTGTTCTATTAATTCTTGTTCATCTCTTACTGTGAATAATTTTTTAATTTAAACCTTATCTTAAATACAGGGAGCAGCGTAAATAGAAGTCAGGCATTCACCAGAGTCTCTTGGGCAGGGTCTGTGAGGATTAAGGTGGACCAAACATCCTAGTCCTCTGAGGTAGCTAACTAGTAAAGGACAACAGCTAACTTAAAACAGCTTTAATCTCTATATTTCATCCCTCCCTCCACAGCCACAGAGTCACATCTTCTATGAGAGAGAAAAGATAAAGCATGTTAGGCATTGCGTTCCTGAGTTTTGGCTTGGGCTTGACACATGATGGTGTGAAGACGCTTTAAACAATGAACCTGACTGTGGATGAGGGTTATCCAGGAACTGGAGGGGTAGCTGGCCCAGCAGAAGGGACAGCAGCAGTGCCAAGGACTGGAACAGTATTGTGTGGTCAGGAAACTCCAGCTTGTTTCCTGGGGGTGGGCAGAGACATGAGAGTAGAAAAACACAAGGATAGGATCACAAAGATCCGAATGCCACATAGACTCCAGGACTTTATGGGGGGGGCTCTGAGGAAAGAAACAGCATCAGACATGTGACTAGAACAAAACAGTGCTGAGGAGATGGCTCAGGCAGCAAGGCGCTTGCCACACAAGTGCGAAGATTTGAGTCTGATCTCCAGCACCCACGTAAGGCAAACAGCTGTCACCTGTGATCTAAGCACTGGGTGAACAGGGACAGAAGGGTCCTGGGACTTGCCGACCTTCTGGTCTACCTGCATCAGCAAGCTCCATGTCCAGTGAGAGAGCTTAGGCACCCATGTCAACCTCTGACTTTCGGCATGCAGACACATATGGACTCACACATACATGAACATGTGCACCCACACACACACACGTGAGGGTGTGCACACATACATGTGGATAAACACAAACACATACACACACCCTTAGAACAGATCGGCTAAGAGCTACATGGTCCTAGGGAGATTACCGTAATATTGAGATGAGAGCGTGAACAAGACTAGAATCAAGTGGTGCTGAGGCAGGGAATTGAAGGAAGGCATTGATAGAACTCACATTGTATTAACATGCAGGATCCCGCTGCCTCTTGAGAGCTGGGCTGTGAGGAAGAGGGGGAAGAGGTAAGATGATGCCTGTATTCCTCATTAGTAACTGGAATAGGAGCATTCCACTCAATGGAAGAGTTGGCGTAAGCTAAAGGATGGTGAGGAGCTTATACAGTACTTGGCATGTAAAATTCAACGTGCCTTGGGCAAAGTCTTGACCAAATAATAACTAGGATTTTATGCCAGTTAGTTTTGTGAACTTGGCACTAGAGTCATCTGGGAAGAGGGAGCCTCGACTGAGGAATTTCCTCCATCAGGTTGACCAGTGGGCATATCTGTGGGACATTTTATTGATTAATAATTGATTTGAAAGGGCCCAGTTTCACTGTGGGCAGCACCATTCCTGAGTAGGTGGTCTTGGGTTGTAGTTTAAAAGCAAGCTGAACAAGAAATGGAGAGCAAACTAGTAAGGAGCATTCCTTCGTGGTCTCTGCTTCAGTTCCCGCCTCCGGGTTCCCGCCCCAAGCTCCTACCCAGCCATCAGTAACATGTAAGCCAAACAAAGCCTTTCTTCTGTTAATTTGTTCTTGGTCAGTGTTTTATCATAGCAACAGGAACCAGACTAGGGTCAATATATTGAGTGCTTATGTAGACCAGGCATTATTCTAGGCTCAATAAAGAGATTAAGTCTTTTATTCCTCACTGGATTCCTGTGATAAGTTCTCTAACTACTACAAGGAAGGATAATGCTTCCTTAGCATTATCCCAAGCACCTGATCCATAGTTTCTACATGCTGACATGCTTTCTGAAGAAACAGATGAATAAATGACTGTTTAGACTTTGAACTAAATTCAAGTTACCATCATTTTTTTTTTATCACAACAATTCTTCCCTGAGCAGGAATAGCTCCAGTCATTATACGAACACTTCATGGCCTCTGTTTTGCTGTGTAACATCTTTCTCCTGCTTTCCTTTTAAGAAATATGTGATCCATCTAGGAATACAACCGGGGTTACCATAAATTGCTCCAGTGTGGTGGTTTGAGTGATAATGGCCTCCATAGGTTCATGTATTTGAATACTTGGTCCCCAATTGGTAGAATTATTTGGAAAGGATTAGAAAATGTGATTTTATTGGAGGAGGAGTGTCACTGAGGATAGGCTTTAAGAGTTCAAAAGCCCGCCTCCTTCCCACTCTGCCTCACAGTCGTCGATCAAATGTGAGTTCTCAGCTGCAGTTCCAGCACCATGCCTGTCTGCCTGCTGCCGTGCTCCCCACCATGGATATAACGGACTAAACGTCTTTAAGGAGACTCAGGGCCTCTGAAGAGTCTCAAAGCTCTGGCCTCCAGAACTGTTTCTTAAACACTGAATGTTTGTTCAGCTCCCCCCCCCCTTTTTTTCTGATGTCTTTGGTCAGTAGAAAGGTTGGTCAGGGGCCCGGGTGCTAATCAACAGGTTGTGGGTCCCATGGTGAAAGAATCACTAATGAATGCAGTCAGGGACGTAAGAACTCCAAATCTCACACTCCTGGCTTGTGATCTGCCTGTGGATGCCTATTTCATCTTGGTTGGACTCTAAAACAGGTATTTTCCTGCCCTTAGCTTGAAGAATCTCACACAGTGAGCAGACCCTGATGTACCCTTATCCTCTTGGCATTAGCTTGACAGATGATTCGGTTATCTTCTGCTGAGATCCTGTTTTGTACTTGGGGCATTTGAGTCGTTGCCATTGGTCCTAACAAAGGTATTCTCACCAGCAAGCCACTCCCCACCAAGTCCAGCCCCAACTCTATATCATAGATATAGATATTGTTTGATGTCTATATATTGTTTGATGACCTGACCTCTTCTGACTTGGGTAAATTCTTTGGTTTTTGTTCAACACAGTATTGACCATCTTGACTTTGGGTCATTTAAAGATACAGACATCAAGCTGATGCTGTGCACAAACTTAACCAAATGCACCAAGTTTAAAGCTCTAAAATGTTCCAACATATCAAACTTGGTGCCTTTCAACGTTTTCTTGCTCTGTGAATTAAATGTTTTGACACTTGAGATTTATCGGGAAATTGATAGTCACCTGTTGTATGGAGGGCAACTTAGAGCCTTCTTAGACAACTCAACCTACCTGTCTCTTTTAAATTTAAATGTCTGTTTAAATTCCTATGGCTGCCTATGGTTCATTAAGTCCTTCTCTCAATAGAAAGTGAAAGATTTGCATTATTATTTCATGTCTTGCTTCCTCAATTCTGCTGGGGGTTCACTAAAAGAGGGCCACTGCTATGGTTGGCTTTGGTAGGTTCCTTCAGAGCCTCCCTCTGGTCCCACCCCTTTTCTAGCCTTTCTGTGACTTTTGCTGAAAACAAAAATATCTGTTATCATAAGCATTTGTGTTCAATCTCTAAGTCTATGGGTCTTGGAGACTAGTGTATGTCATTCGAGTTCTTTATAAGGCTTACTAACTGGTAACTTTTAGTGTGAATTGGTTTGGGGGTTTGAACTCTCTAGTTGAGACAATGATGTATCTTTAGTGTTCACTGAGGGTGTTTTCCTTTTCAGTGGGTACTAAGATACTCGGGATAAAAGTCTCCCAATAAAGTATTTCTTTTTGTGTACTGTACTGTTCTATACCTCCCTCTGTTCAAAGATGTGAAGCAATATTCTTTACAGAACTTACTGATTACTAATGTGAATTTCAGCTTTTTGGAATAATGGAGGAAGCAAGACATGTTCTGGTTTTAGGTTCAGCTCTGAATGGCAGCAAGCCTGCCCCCCTCCACGCCTTCTTCCTCACTTTCTGCTCACACCCATTGAGCTAGTGACCCACAATCTGATTTTGGATAAAGTAGGACAGTTCATGAGGTGAATGTACTATCGCTACACTGCCCACCTTGTAGCCTCTTTATTTACTATAGCAAACTACATGAAACAATGTCT
This sequence comes from Ondatra zibethicus, assembly GCA_004026605.1. Lineage (NCBI taxonomy): Eukaryota > Metazoa > Chordata > Mammalia > Rodentia > Cricetidae > Ondatra > Ondatra zibethicus. The sequence continues at coordinate 90,150 of PVIU01003842.1, read as the reverse complement.
TGTTGATATTTCATGGCTCTTTATTGTTTTCAGAGTCCTTTCATATGGTGTGACAGCCTAGAAGGACAGAAAGGACAAATTGTATTATTAATGCTGTCATTGCCTCTCTCTCCCCAACACCTATCTAAAACCTTTGAAAATCCCGAAACAGCCCAGTAAACCTCAGTGTGTAGCCTGAAGGTTATGAACATCAGAATGAATTGCCTAGGCTATTTTAAAACAAACAAACAAACAACAACAACAAAAACCAAAAAGGTGGAGCAAGAAGGAGGAAGAAGGAAAAGAGGAGAAATGGAAGAAGGAAAGGAGGGAGGGAGGAAGGGAGAAAAGGAGGAAGGGAGAGAGAAAGGGAAGGAGGGAGAGAGGAAAGAAAGTTCTGCCCTGGCTTTCTCCCATCTCAGATGCAGAGACATCAAATTCCTTGAAAAGCTGTGCTTGAAGGAAGGTTCCCTTATAAGAATCAGTAACTCTTCAAGGACAGGAAGTTCCAGGAAGTCTTATTCAGAGCAAATGTCAAGGTGCTAGCTTTAAACCTTAATGACCATCTAATAGCATGAAAGAGGTAGCTTGGGAGGAAAGATTAAACATTCATAGATGCAAGAAAATACATTGTTTGACTCACAGAAATGGGCAATAATTTTTCTTGGAAGGGGAAGGCACTTGAGAGCATATTGATTTGGAATCAGATCTTTGCAGGAAACATTAGTCATCTGCAGAATAACCTGGTCAATGGGGACACTTCGCTGTCTTCTTCATTCCTGAGAAGTCTGGCGGTTGTCGTTTCTGTGCCCTCTATGTGTGCTTCAGGCTCCTGCTCAAGTTATCTCTGCCTCAGTTTCCTCTCCTTTCCCCTATCAAGAAGATAACTCCTAGTAAGCCACTGGTAGTTACCTCCAGCCCTATGTTCTCTAAGAAGGCTTCCTGTTCTCAGAGTTTGACACTCTCCTCTAAACACCACTGCCTGGTCCTCCTCTCTTTATTGTTGAGTTTATTGCCACTGGGAGGTCAAGGACCATCTTTCACCTGTGACTCATAAAAGTGACTGAAAAGAAGCATTCTAGTGACCTTATTTATTTGAGAACCATTTATCAAGGGTTTCCATGTTAGTTACTCTAGAGAACATTACAAACACAGCAGGCACAGGCTCAGGCACAAGCCCAGACCCCATGGAGGCTGTGGGCAAGCAGAACCCAAACAGCAAGAGACTGTGTTGTAAACTGCTCAGCAGCGGAACAAATGGTGAGTATTAGGAAAGAAGAAGCTTGGGGAGTGTCAGTCCAAGGTCAAAGAAGAGGTCACATTCTCAAGAAACCCAATTCACACCAAAATCGAAGCCGGGAGGGTGACTTTTCTTACAAGGATTCCCTTTTCAGCAAAGGGAGATCTGCTGATTCTAGAGCCAAATTGAGATTCCTTCACATGTGTTGTGGCCATGCAAATGCACACACATTTGTACCTGTGTGCGTGTGTGCGTAATTGTATGTGTGTGGGTGCATGCGTGCACGCATGTGTGCACATGTTGGGAGGGCAATGATGCTAAAAGAGAAGAAAGTGATTCCTCCATTTGAAGAGTGAAATCGAAAGGAAGGAACAGAGAAGGAAGTTTCTGGGTGTTTCATGGAATCTGCTATGGTTAGAAGTTGGTCTTACTATCCCAATGTGTAATATATAGTGGCAAAAATCAAAATCAAACAAATTTAAAACTCTGAAATTCATTAATTTGTATGGTAGACTTTTAAAAATTACTTTTAAGAGTATAGGGCTAGCAAGATGGCTCAGTGAGTAAGGGCATTTGTCACCAAGCCTAATGACCCAGGACCCACATGGTGATGAACACTGATACCCACGATCTTCAGACTTACACACAAAATGAATAAATAAATGTGGGGCATGGAGAGAGAGCTCCACAGTCAAAAGCACTTGCTGCTCTTGCAGAGGACTCAGATTTGGTTTCCAGCATCCACATGGCTACACACAGCACAGCCATTTCTAATTCCAGTTCCAGGGGATCTGACACCCTCTTCTACACCACTCAGGCACCAGGCATGCACATGGTATACATACACACATGCAGACAAACACTCATGCACATAAAATAAAAATAAATAAATCTCTAAATAAATAAATGTAATAGAAATATCTTTAAAGCTATTAAAATAACTTTTTAGAGTCACTATGCTTGGTCTAGGAGTGTCACCCTTGAGGTTTTGTTCTAAATGGCCCAAGGGGTGAAGCGCATGCACTCAGAGCTGTGTCGATTCTGAATTCTCATCTGTGAACTTGCAATACCTGTGTTGCAATTGGTAACCTCCTCCCAGCTTTGCAGCTCATGATGGGTCCTTCCTTTTTCTTCTCTTCTGGCCAATTGTTGATCTTATTATCCTGCTGACTTATTTTTTCCTCTGCTTTTACAAGCTTGTCTGAGGACAGGAAAGGTGAATTCATGATTTTATTTATTTATTTCTTTTTAGCTATTAGGATTTAATGGTTAAACTGCAAATCATTGCGTATTACTTACTTTTCTGTGGCTGTAATAAAGCAATGAGATCAAAGGAAACTTAAGGAAGAGAATTTATTTTGTCTTTGAGTTGCAGAGGGTTAGAGCCCAGGATGGCACAGAAGCTTGGCAGCAAGTATGGTGGCTGGATCAGGAAGCTGAGAGCTCACAGCTGGAATCTTGAGCACACCACAGAGAGTGTGAATTAGTGGCAGGCAGAGCTTTTTACACTCAAAACTCTCCCCCAGTGACACACTTCCTCCACCAAGGCTATGTCACCTAGGCCTCCCTGAACCATGACACCATCTGAGGATCAAGTGTTCAAATACCCAAGACTATGGGAGACATTTCTCTCTCAAATCACCGCACATTATTATTATTTTGATTCATTAATCCTATTTGTGAATTTGTGTGGTACCTTGTGACATTAAATATGCATGTACATTGTGCACAATTAAATCAAGCTAACTAATATGCCCAGCATTTTGTTTGCTTACCTATATGACATAAAGTGTAGACATAAATTTTAAATTTAATTCCTTATTTTTTTTTGAGTGTGTGGAGGCCAGAGACAGACGGCATGTGTCTTCTACTGTTTATTCTCTACCTTATTTTTTTAAATTTACTTCTTATTGTTGGGGAGTTTCATACATAAATATAATACGTTTTATTTTTCCCCAAAAAAATGAAATACTTTTTAGATGATAAAATTTGTTCCTTAAGAAATCAAATTATAGGCACATCAACTTGTCTTCAAAGGTTAACAGCTGACAGTGGGAATGTTCTACTTAGTCAGCATGTCTTCGTTGATATTGAACTGGACAATTTCTCAAGTTATGAATTGCTCTTAACTGAATTTTGGGAGCTGTGGGCATTTGTGTATCTGGCCCACTGACAATCACCACCACTGCTGTGCTCATCATAAACATAAGGAACAGTTTCCATTTTCATTGCTTCAGTTTAGTCTGAGTACCGAAAGCACAGACAAAGCTTGTATTTTTATTTCTCTCATTTTGAGCTAAGTTGCTAAGTCTAACTAACATCTTGTTATTCTTTTCCTGTTGTGTGGAGATTTCCAGTTAGATGTCCTTATACTTGGTTTTCTTTTCCTCTGGGATGTCTCCAGACTGTTATCATTATTCTAATGGACAGATAAAGATTTATGAGTTTTTTTTACTGGTGTTTCTCTTATTGATTTTGCATTTTTAAATCTATAATTTCCTGAGACATATTAGAGAGTTTATGGTAAAGATTACAGAGAATTCAGTTTGTGCCAGCCAATTAGGACAGCCTAATTAATTTAAATTCTTATTATTATTCTGATATGTGTGCGTTCACTTACCAGTTCTCTGTATGTAATTACAATGTTTCTCAGTATTTTACTCAAATCCCTTTGTCTATATTTTTAGATTAAAAAATGCTATTTACTTTTATTATTGTTTTATGATAGATGTCATGTCAGCCAAGACCTCCTTTACTTTCTATTACTGAATTTTCAATTTATATAAAAAACCTAAGAGTTCATTAGTTGAGGATTATTTGTCTTATTTTGTGTGTGTGTGTTTCACATGCGTGTGCACCTCTGAGCACCCGGAAGCCAGAGATCAAACTCAGGCACCGTTCCGCAGGTGCATTCTATTTGTTTTGAGACAGGCTACCTCACTTGTTTGGAAATCCCTGATTAGACAGTCCCTGGGTCTACCTGTTTCTGCCTCACCAGAGCTAGGGAGCAAACTTGTGCCACCAGGCCTGGTTTTGTGTTTTTGTTTGTTTGTTTGTTTTTATGTCAATTTGGGGAAATGAACTCGCTGCTTCACTGACTAAGCCACCACCCCAGCCCCGTGAGAGTTACTTTAGGATCATTGTCATCTTTTCCCTTTTTCCATGTCCTTGTCAGGGTTTCACTGTGAAGGCAGAACTTGAATTCACTGTACTCCTGCCTCGGCCTCCCCAGTGCAGAGATCACGCGTTTGCATACCACAGCTGGCTCTGGCTAATTTTCATTTCAGGATTTTAATTTAAAGCCTTGTGGGAAGCTTGGGTTTATTGCAATCAAAAATTAACACCTGAAGACTTTCTGATTCCCTTGTAAATGTGTTTAAGGGTTTATTCTGGAGTGGAATCTACTCAGAGTCATTAATGTCAGAAAGGGGCACACTCAGCAGGAAGACAGTTTCTGAATTCTCTCTCTCTTTTTCTTTCTCTTTCTCTTCCTTCCTTCCTTCCTTTCTTTTTTTTCCTTCCTTCCTCCTTCCATTCCTTTTGTTTTTCTTTTTTCCATCTTTTCGAGACAAGCATCTCTATGATGCCGCTTGGCTGTCCTGAAACTCTCTAGTACACCAGACCAAACTGGCCTTGAACTCACGGCGATCTTCTTGCGTCACCCACCTGAGTGCTGAGATTGGAAGTGTGTGCCACCACGCCTGGCTCTTCTGAAGTCTTCATCACCCTACACTAGCCCAGAGTCACAGCATCAGCCTTCTGGTTGGTAATTGCATTTCACGGGCAGTCTTCCTTCTTCCACACCTCCCAGCTTCCCTCTGCCCTTCCCTCTCTTCTCCCCTTTCACTCCCCCTCCCACTCCGTCCTTCAGGAAGGAAGTTTATTGAGTATACTGTAAGGGCACAGTGAACTAATGAATAGCTAGAATTCCACTTACAACCTTGTTGCTTTTTTGGTTTTTTGTTTTTGTTTTTGTTTTCAGTTCTAGGGATGAAACCCAGGCCCCTGCACATGCTAGAAAACCACTCTATGACTGAAATATACCCCTGCTGCCTTTTTTGAGATGGGGTCTCATTTACTTCCCAGTCTGCCCTTGAGCTCAGTCTATAGCTCAGGCAGGCCTTGAACTTACAATTAGCTAACCCCTGCAAAAATGGGTAAGAGAGTCTTGTCTTTCTTTTCCTTTTTAGTTTTTAGCAAACTTATATATTTGAGAAAAAACAATTAATTCCATTAAACATATAATGAAAAAAAATCCCAGTCTTCTTTCTCATTTCCACCAAAGGCAACCACACGCAACCCCCTGAGGTGTGTGTCTTCAACCTCCAAACAGCGTACTTTTCTCACAATTTTCTGTTTTTTCAGTGTTAGGCATTGACACCCTTCCAACTCATTCCCACCCTTCTCTATCAAGACATGTACACCTACCCCAGCATAACTCTTCATAATTTAAGCCAGATCAATATTCAGTGATTAATATTATAAGTACACTAATTGAAGCAGAACCTTGTATTATATCCTGATTATGTTCTGGAACACACTGTATGCTTTCCAGACAGTTAGTCACTTTTTCCCCTTGTTCTAGTCTCGTTAGCTTGGCTTTCTTTCCAATTATGCAACTCCAGATTGTCTAAATCTCCTCTCAAATTATGATCCACCTGGAATTCTGTTATCGTCATCTTCCTGCACAAGCCCACAGGCTCCTTCCTCATCTGGAAGACAGTTTTTCAGTCAAGTGCCCAGTTGCCATTTTAGACCTTTCCTCTGTCATCCCACTCCATAGAGCTCTTCCTATAGACATGAGGACCTCACTTCAGATTGCTGGCAGCTACGTGGAGAGCCAGGTATGGCAGCTTGGGTCTAGGATCCCTACACGGAACAGGCAGAGACAAGCAAAGCTCGGGGGCTTGCTGGTCAGGCAGCCCAGCTGTATCACTCCAGGTTCGGTGAGAGACCCTGTCTCCAACAATAAGATGGAAAGTGATGGGCACATGCACATGCTATCAGGCCTCAGACTGGCTTACACACGTCATGATTCTTTCACAGCCTCGGAAATGTGTGGAACTGGAAGAACCACCTTGAGATGCTTGAACATAAAAGCACATGTGACCATTCTCTTCCTTTTCAGAATTTTCTTAACTTTTCAGGGTTGCCTTCATCATTCTTCATTTTATTTAGTTTCACCTGCATAGTTTGCGTGAACTTTTTGTTGGTGGAATGTACCGCATGGTTTTCCTCCGTGGCTCTGTGGGATGTCCCTCAGAGAAACCTCCCAGAATCCTCTGCTTCACCAGAGAAATGTGCTCCACCTCATAGCTCCAGGGTTAGTGCTTGCTTCTGAATGAGATTGTTAAATATTCATCATTTGTTGGGATAAAAAGAATCTGGAAACAGATGTTTTAGGTTTTTATTGTGGGTTATTTTATAGTCATGACACATATTGAATAGATGATATACAATCTTTATTTTTTCAAAAAATGAGTTATCTATTCTCATTTTATATACATTGCTGCTTTGCCTGCATGTTTGTCTGTGTGAGGGTGTCAGGTCCCCTGGAACAGGAGCTACAAACAGTTGAGGTGCCGTGTGGGTGCTGGGAATTGAACTCGAGTCCTCTGGAAGAGCAGTGAGTGTTCTCAACCGCTGAGCCATCCCTCCAGTCCCCCAAAATCTTTATTTTTATATGAGGTAATTCTGTGAGCTTTTTGTGTTCCTATAAAGAGTTAAACAGGGGGGAAAGAGAGATTTTTAGAATGTTTGGTAAATAGGTTAAGTAAAAGGGCAAGTAGGGTTGTCAGGAAGGCTCTGTCAGTAAAGGACTTGCTGTGAAAGTCTGGTGACTGGAGTTCAGTCCCTGGAACTTATTTAAAGGTAGGTAGAAGGAAAGATTGTTTTCTGACCTCCAGATACAGCCATAAATGCCATAGTGCACATGTGCCCCACACATCTCCCCACAACCCCTATTAAAAATGTTTAAGCTCAAATAATATAGTAACTCATAGGTGTCAAGGTCACTTTTGGCCATGGATGAAATGAGCCATAAGCTTTGAATAGCACACTGGCTATATTAATAGCACTGTTCACACATGTGCTTACCAGGTCTGCATTATTTAATAGCACACTGGCTATATTAATAGCACTGTTCACACATGTGCTTACCAGGTCTGCATTATTTATTTGAGTGGATTAAGGTCCCATGAATCTCAAGAACTGATGAAAGCAGATAGCAAAGACAGAGCGTTTACTCTTTCCTGTGTAAGAGCTCCTCGTGGAACATCCCACTGAGTCCCTCTCCCAACAATGAAGTCGGCATTCATACATGGGAGAAGGTAGCTAGCCAGGAAAGGTGACAACGGCAGGCTTGGAAGGCACCAGTCTCTTAGGAATTGCATCCCTTTCTTGGGAAGCCCCCTGTGTACCTACTGGGACCCTGGAGGCCTGAGGAATCCCAGAGGAGGGCTAACAGTGGCACAGGTGGGATCAGAACATGACTTCACGTAATAGCCAGGACTGAGCCTTAAGCCATTCATACTTCAGTGTCTAGATATAGGATTCTAAGTAGACCCCTGGCTCTGAGGACAATCTTCCTGTCACCTTAAGATTCTGAAGGATGAGTCTGGCCACATCAACTCCTGACAGTTTTTAGAGACTTAGTTAAACTCCCACTAATTTCAGTTCTTTTTAGTATGGTGGCGAGAAACTGCTCTGGTACAGTTTTTGCTGACACTGTGTGGTAGACGCAAGTCATTTGGAAGGTTGCACTGTACCTGCCGGCTGCTCTTTATTTGGGTGAGCCGAACAGTAGAATTGAGGTACACCCAAAACTATCCACTTCCATTCCAAAACTGGCTCTTCAGGTTCTCCAGATCTCTTATCAGACTGAACCCTGGCCAAGGTTAAAGCTACCAGGTGTCTCTGTGCTGTCCTGTGCAGCATGGGCACCGTGAAGCCACTCCCCGGCTCCTGTGCAGCAAGGGCACCGTGAAGCAGTGCCACAGAGCCTTATTGTCTCCTCACTGTGACTACAGTTTTCAACAGGAAAGACAGAACTATCCTCCAATTTGTTAAGAAATGTGTGATTTTTGAAAAGTGAATTGTTCTGCTTTAGATAAAATTTTAGATAATAAATAGAATATCATAAATGTAATGTGCAGTTAAAATATATATACTTTAGGCCATGATCATCAAATATTATGACCATCAAGATAGTTATTTGGAATGTTGCTTGTATTTTCATTTCAAATTATAACAAATTTTCATTTGGAATACATGAGAATTTACTTTATGTAAGTTATGATTTTTCTGTGATTCCTGTTAGCTTCCTAAACTGGGATTTTAAAAAAAGTACAATTGGGAGGCATGAAGCAATCCAAAGACAGTTGCATCAGTGAGTATCTTAATAATAAAACACCCCTCGATAGTTATTAGTCATTTCTTATGTTTGTGAGGGTAGCATGAATTGGTCTATATAAACCTTCCACAATTAGCAACCTCTGAATGGACTTCCCTTGGTCGTGTCCAGGCTCAGTCATTCAGCCCCTCTCTTCGCGTGGTCCCAAGTCTCTCTCCAGCATCCTCACAATGTCCCTCATGGGAAGTGGCAGCAGTCAGAAATTTCATAGATATGTAGATTGTCAGACTTACACAGCAAGCATTTTAAATCCACGGAGCGATGTCACTTGCCTAAAAATTAAAAGGGACACTTATTTAAATTTTAAAAATTATTTTTAATATTTACACATTTTAAACTAGAATAGAATTACACAACTTTTCTTTTTCTCATTCCCCCAGTACCTTCCCTCAATTCCCATCCATGTCCCCTCCTCTCCAAAGCTTATAGTCTTTTTTCTTTATTACTGCTACATATATGTGTACATATGTATATGCACAGTATATAAATAGAACCTGCTGAGTCCACTTCTGGTTGTTTGTGCATATGTTCTCAGGTCTGCCCACTTTGTGTTGGATGACCAGTAAGGGGGATCGTCTCTGGAAGGGGCTAATCCTCCCTCTCTCAGCAGTCATTAGTTGTCCATGTAGCTCCGTGTTTGGGGATGGTACCCCATGAAACTTTCCCCTTTCCATGCTCATTGATGTTGCCATTGTTCCGGTCTTGTTTGTGCAGCCACACCTAGGAGAGAATTTCACAGCAAATACTTTCAGCATTTCTTTTAGCCCCGTCTTTTATAATTATACTCCCTCTCAATGAAGAATCTTTAAACTTTCATATTGTGCCCTCTGGAAAGGTTAAATATGTTTTTGGCAAATGCGCTTTAAAAAAAAAAAAAACTCTATTTGGCTTTTATTTTCTTTTTTTTTTTTAAATTACCTTGAGAACAACAATAAAGTATTTTAAGGTTATAATCTCTAAAAGATAAAAGAATACTTTCTTGCTAGATGGTGTTGGCACATGCCTTTAATCCCAGCACCCAGGAGGCAGAGGTGGGCCAATCTCTGAGTTTGCTACACATTGAGTTCCAGAGAGCAGCCAGGGCTACACAGAGAAACCTTGTCTCAAAAACAAAAGAATACTTTCTTCCTTTTTGGTACACCCCCTTTTAAAATCAAGAAACAGAGCAGAGCATCAAGGATTACTCAGTTGAGTGAAATGATTCTTAATGGGTTTGAGTCAACCTGTTGGGGAAAGAGCCTTTGTTGTCTTTTAAGGGTGTGTTCTGATGGGGAAGCTACTGCGACATAGTGGAATGTCCTGTTCCCAGCCAGATGACTGTGGTGTGGGGGTGGCTGGGCAGGAGCGGCCGGAGTAAGTGGTTGAGCAAGCTCTATACAGGGTGATCACAGCTGAGCAGGCCGTGACCTCATCAAGCATGGGTAGGGCTGTGCCTTCAGCCAGCCAGGCAGTGTACCCTGGTGCGGGCTGCACCCACCAGAGAAGGGGTGCTTTAGGAGCTTTTCCCAGGGTCTCATATGGTCCAGCAAACACCTTTTGATCTGTAGCGATCATCTCCTTTAATAATTATTTAAAGTTTGCTATAAACCCCAGGCCTAACAACTGTATATCACAAAATCTGAAATCAGAGCTTGAACACTGTACAAAAGTGACCATTTATGCCCTCTTGGGGACAAGATCCTTTCTGCTTCTTTCATGGTTAGATACGGCATATATTGCAAAGTGCCTATGTCCAAATGTGTTCTTAAGTTCATATTGAAAGAAAAACATTAAACTTCCTGAACTTTGAGCATTGTGGTAATTTGAATGTCATTGTCCCCCATAAACTCATAGGGAAGGGTACTATTAGGAGGTGTGGTTTTGTTGGAGGAAGTGTGTCAGTATTGGGGCGGGCTTTGAGGTTTCCTATGCTCGAGATAACACCCAGAGTCTGAGTCCACTTACTGTTGTCTTCTGATCAAGACGTAGCCAGCACTATGTCTGCCTACACTCCGCCATGCTCTCTCTCATGATAAGAATGAACTGAACCTCTGAACTGTAAGGTAGTCCCAACTAAATGGTTTTCTTATAAGAGTTGCCATGGTCGTGGTGTCTCTTAACAGCGATAGAAGCCTTAACAAAGACACACATGAAAACAGAATGAAGTCTGAAGCCCGTGTTTATCGTAGGTGTAAGTGTAGAAAGGAATGCTCCTACATGCTGTAGGGGTTGTTTCCCTCCCGTCTTCTCCAATTCACCTCTCTGGCAAACTCCCTGTGGTCCAATCTGAACCTTCCTCTGCTCTGCATTCTGCACATCCATGTCTGATTTCCCTCACTACAGATCAAAATACTTGTAACATGTTGCTGTGAAGCCAGGAAGGATTTTATTTGTTGGTATTAGGCAACATCTCCTTGATGTATAAATTGGGATGTATAAATTGGTTTGTCATACCGAGGTATGACAGTCCAAATGGCTTCTAGGCCTGTCAAGTTTGCTGACCACAGTCTACCAAGGGCAGCTATGAATGGAGCCCAATGTAAAACCCACAAACTTACTTAAACAACCTTACTTTATGGGTTGGATGTGAAGTTTGTAGAGGGCAGCATTGTATCAGTGTCAAAAGGCTGGATACCCCTGGCACCAGAAACTCATTTCTCACAAGTTCACGGGTGCTGTAAATTCAATGTCAGGGTGTTGGCAAGTTTGGAGGTTTGAACGAGATGTCCCCCAATGTCTGGGTCATTTGACCCCTCGGTCCCCAGTTGGTGGCACTGTTTGAGAGATTTAGGATGTATGGCCTTGCTGGAGGAAGTATGTCACTAGAGACAGACTTTGAGAGTTTAAAGACTCAATACTTTGAGTTTGCTTTCTCTGCTTTGTGCTTGCTGCTCAAGATGTGAGCCCTCAGCTCTCTGCTCCTGCTGCCTTGCCTGTTGCTTCCCCGCCATAATGGACTCTATCCCTCTGGAACTGTAAGTCTCTGTAACTTGTTCTTCTCAAAGTTGTCTTGGTCTGGGTGTTTTGTCACAGCCATAGAAAAATGACTAATTTGACAAGGTTTGCTTCTTCTGAGGTTTGTTTCTTTGGCTCACAGATTAACTCGATTTTCTCCTAGCTGACCTTTGAGTGTGCAAACTTTCTCCCACTGGATTCCTTACCAGCCATATTGAATTAAGATCCATCCACCAAAGACTTCATTTTAACTTAATTTCTTCAATACCAGCACCAAATACAGAGGCACTCTGACATGCTAGGGTCAGGACTTTCACATATGAACTTGGGATGAGGCATAGTAAAGGTGAAATAGTCTGCATGAGATAATTACTGGCAACCACTCTGATTAAGACAATTAAAAGATTGCTTTGTTTTGTTTTAAATGAGCCAAAATTTTCATTTATTCATTTCTTGTATTTGAAGTATTCTCCAATGATATCCTTGGCCTGAGCTTCTTTGCCGTAGTCCTTAACCACTCCACAGCTGCAACCGACCACTTTCTGTGGCTTCCCCTCTCAATCAGTTTTACAGAGGCCTGACTATTCACTCAGTTTCTTGTTGTCAGCTTTTTTTTTTTTAATCAGATTGTTTGGGTGCTCACCACAAAGTGTCTCCACCAATTTGACATACATAGGCTCATCACAATTGGATGCAAGCCCACAGAGATGAACTTGGTGCTTGTCTAAGACTTAGCAGTTTCTCATATGGCATGTGCTAGGCCATTGTGGATAATGACATGTGGATATGACATGTGCTAGGCCATCTTCAGCACTTTTTATACAGCAGTATTGACATTCATTACACCTCCAGCAACAATGCCTTTCTAGGCAATGGTGGTAGATTATGGGTGAGGTCAAATCTTGAATATATTTGTGCCTCTGCCTCCACAGCAGGGAAAAAGCAAGACAATGAAAAGTTTTAAGCCCTTTTTATTGGTGGTCACAACAAAAATTGGCTTGTGCCTCTGAAAAGTCCCTTGGTGCCCAAGCTCAGGCATACAGAGTTTTTAGAGGCCAAAAGCACGAGGATCATAATTTACATCCAAGTTAGATGAGTGAGGGTCATTCTAGCCTTGAAACATTTGTTTCTGAACATAGTAATTATTTTAGACACAGCATGCCAATTATTTTCTACTTACAACTTTTCTAGTTATTTGATTTACTTTAATCATTTGGTCAAGGCCATGGAAATCTCAAATGCGTTGCCAAGGCAGACATGGCCATGGGGGGGGGGGGGCTGAGAACTGTCTAAGCAAATACAAAAATGGAGTCAGGACAAGATTTATCTTTGTCATTTCAAAGAGGGCATAATTTAGACTATAACAGTGAAACATTTTCTTTTTTTGTTGTTGTTGCTGCAGACTAAGTGTGCATAAACCTTCTCCCTTATGAGCAGAGTTATAGCTAGCTACACATTGTGTTTACGAAAGTTTCTTTAGGGATGAGCAGCGACAGTGACTGCCCTGGCTGTTCTCTGTAGCATCCAGTGTGTTAGTTATGCAGTTATCATCCCCATTCACTGATCTTCTTGAGTCATCTTTCCTGACAGGACAGAAAATGTATGTGTAGGGGTATGCATGTGGTGGTATTCTCATGTGTTCGTGTGTGTGCACACACCTGTGCATGCAGATGTTGATATATATGTGTATATCTGCATGTATAGGCCAGAAATCAACATTAGACGTCTTCTAAAATTTTTCTCCACCCTTATTTTTTGAGTGAAGGTTTGGAACTCTGGGGATTCACCTTCCTCTACTGTCCCAGGGCCATGATTACAGATTTGCATCACTGAGCCCAGATTTTCATATGGGTGCTGGGGAATTTTAACTCAGGTCCTCATGCTTGGGTGGCAAACACTCTGCCAACTGAACCATATTTTAAAAATAGCAAGATTTTATGGACCAAATTCAATAGTAGGATCCAAGTCCCAATGGCCCTTATATTTAGCTAATAGAGTCATGCCAACCTTCATTTTGAATTCTGTTAGAAAACTTATTATTGTACTTCAAGGTGCCACATAATAGTGAAAACCAATATCCATTTTCAATGCCCTTTTGTTACTGTCTGCCTTAACTGTTCATATGAGAGTGATGAGATTCTAATAAATCCCTACCATTTTTGCTTACTCCACTCCAGGCTTCTTGGATTGTTTTTACAATTTACCAGACTGAAAGTAAGTTCTCAGTTAATCTTCATTTCCTACGCAGCCCCTCTTCATCCTCAGAAGCCAGAAGAGAGTGATTATAGAAGACACCGTCTTTCTGGTAGTGGGGGTGGGAGAGGCCGAGCCATCCTTTTCTTTCGCTGCTGGTTCTGGGCCCTTTCAGTCTGTCTTCAGCCTGGGGACCCTTAAGGTGTTCCAGCACTGCCCGACTTTCATGGTGGCAAAGCTTCCACAATAAGAATGTGGAATGGGCTACAGATTTGGCTGTGTACTAAATATCACAAGGAGCTCATTCTAGAAGCCGCAGTGCAGGCAGCAGTGGCACTGGGAGCCCTCCAGGTGACTTCATGGTCTCCCAACGTCTGAAATCCACTTGGGCGCCATCAACTCTTTACTTCTCTATGTGCTTTTACCTGTAATTTTATTGCTCAATAAAAGAAGGGTTAAGCAACCCACCTTCCTTCCCCTCCTCCTTATTGTACTGAGATCTCTCAGGCCACATTACACGTGCGCATAAAAGGAAAGTTAGAAGAAAACCAGAATTCCGGTAGTTGTAAACCATCTTTGGTACTTTCCACCTGAGTGTGAATTAAAGCAGAAGTTACTTTAACAACTTTATGAGCAGTTTACCAACATTTATTACGATGCTCTTTGCCTCTGTGAAACTCTGGGTTGGCTGAATTGTCTGATTTGTTTTTATCAGTTACTATAGTATTCTCTTTTAGGATGTTATGGTACAGATCAACCTACTGACTATAAAGCTGCTTTTGGCCCTCTTTTGTGCCCTCGTCTATGTTCTGATGTGCCTTCATTAAAAATGCACATTTCAAATATTTCTGAAGACACTCTCAGAATGGAAACCTCTTGGTTCACACACACACACACACACACACACACACACACACACACTGTAGTTTTCCTGATGCTTGCCTGCTGGCAGTTGGGAGAACTTCCAAGTGAGTAGAACTTACCCATCTAGGTCTGTGCTGTGTAGGAAGAGTGAGCAGGAAGGTTCCAGGAAGGCTTGCATTTAATGCCTGCCAAAGGGCCCGAACATTCCCTCTGTCCTTCCCATTTCCTTACAGGTTAAGGACTTGAACCTTCAAATGCTTTTAGATCTTTACTGATTGAGGACCTATGCTGTCAGGTGGTGAGATTCTAAACACAAGTCACTTTGTGAACATTTTGATACCATCTACGAGGTGCTTTGACTCTGCTTTGCTCTCCATGTTGAGAACAACGTGGCCTCCTCCCGTAGCTCTTTCATAGCTTCAGAGGAGCAGCAAAGAGCGTATGACCTATCTACGGACAGAGTACTAGAAATCTGATATGTGCCATTCTTCCCCTTTGCCAACAATTCCCTTCCATCATAACATTTTGCAAGGCTTGGTCAAGATTCAAGGAAAGCATCTATGCTCTATTCTTGTTGTGTTAATCAAAATTAATTCATTTTGTCCACCCACTTCTTGGAGAGTAGAATGCACTGAACACTACCTTAAGCAGATGGATGTGGCTCCCATTCTGTGCTAGTGAGTTAGTGTACTTCATCAGGAAACACGGAATGTCAATCTAATGGTCACACATAGATTATACAATTAATCATAAATCTATATGTAGCTCATAAAATTATGGAAAATATAGAACAGCAAAGGGAAGTAATAGTGGCAGTCATGTTATCCCATGACTCAAGGAAAACACTCTGATGCATCTTGCTCAAGTCTAGTTCAGACAGTTGCATGGGACTGCCGCAGTTTCTCCCTAGCTACCTTTTCTGCCCGAGAGAACTTGTGGTTTCCATCTCATTAGATGGCCTTCTACACTCTGTGACTTAGTAGCCAGTAAGTAGCTCAGCATTTTGTGCCTTGAAGCCATTTCCGAATATCTGCAAATTTAATATGGTGGTGGAAATATGCATATTTCACAGGCTCCACCCATCTTCCCTTGTGTCCTTAGAATAAATACATACTTGAAAAGCTTTCGGTATGTGTTCCTGTGCTGTCCTCATGTGTTCTATCAGTGTTTCCTCTTTACAGCATTTTCTTTAAAAGTCTCGGAATCCTGTATTACTCTTAAATGTTTCCTGATAACTTGGTGGGAGAAAAAGGAAAGGAAAACAGAGGCTGGAGAAATAGCTCAGTAACTATGACCATACACAGCTCTTGCAGAGGACTGGGATTCAGTGCCCAGCATCCACACTGGGTGGCTCACAGCCGCACCTAACTCTAGCGCCAGGGGATTTGCCTCTGGATTCCTCAGACACTGTACTCAAGTGCACATACCCACCCACACATACACACACATAATTAAAAATAATAAAGAAGAATTTAAGAAGAAAAAGTAAAAAACTCACTGATATATTTTCTATTTTCTTGTTTGAGTTTTTTGATTATGCGTTTGCTATAATATTAGAGTAGAGCCTGGTCCAGAAATGATACTTAAGGAGACAGATATATCTAACTTGATTTAATCTTAATACATTATGTACATGTATTGAAACACGATCTAGTACCCCATTAATATGAACGATTTTATGTTTCTATGTCAGTTAAAATTAATTAAAATAATCAAACTATAAGCATGTTAGCCCATTATCTGCCTCATAATTTCTCCCCAAGTCTCTCCACAGGCTGGATCTTTTTACTTTCCAGTCAATTATTCTGCAAGGAGAATGACATTCACTGTCACTGAGAAAGCCTTGTATTGACTTTACTCGCCAAAGGACAGAAATGGCATTTTAAGCAGAAAAATGTGTTTTATTAAGAATTACCATTACAGAACAAAATTTTAACCTAGCTTACATAAATAAAGTTTTTGGCAGCTGGGAGGCCATGGCCAGTGCTCACCATTTCTCTGTGGTTACTAATCCAGATGTCCACCCTCCATCAGCACTGCTGTATGACACTAATTATATCAACCTGAAAGAAACCTTTGAGAGCAAGTCCTCTGCACGATTGTGGAGCTCTTGGGAGCTGTGCTTTGCCACAGACTATGTCCTAGGAACAGGTTTTTTCCTAACCAGAAAGCATCATGTATAAGGGCAAACTAGCCCCAACTCACTTTTTCTCTCCACTCAAATTGTGACTACTTAGGAAACATGGTTTTGCCTTAGCAACGATTTGTACCAACCTCGCAAAGAGGGCAAGGTTTCTGTTGCATGATGGATATATGAGACTATGTTATATTATTGTCATAAGATTGTATGATTCAAATTTTCTGTATAAATGGTTTTTGATTGTGAAAAATGTCAACAATGCTTACCATTAGAAAATGATATTGGGAAAAGGAGCTAAGAAATCTCAACCTTTTTCTTCCCCTCCAGTGGGGTCTGGCTGTGTTGCCCGGGCTGTTCTACTGGAACTCATAGGCTCAAGTGTTCATTCTGCCTCGGCCTGCCCAGCAGCTGGATCAACAGGTGCACACCTCTGCACCTGACTTTGTATCACTTCATTAGAATTGCCTTTATTTTGGTGTTATTTTGCTTCAAACAGGTTTGTTTTGGCATTTGTTTCTGTGCGTATGTTCTCGTGTGTGTGTGTATGTGTGTGTGTACCTGTGTGGGAGGGTGCATGTGCATGAGTGTGTGCAAGCATATTGGTGTCTTCCTAGGTCGCTCTCCACCTTATTTTTGGAGACAGAATCTCTCGCCGAAGTTAAGCTCCCTGGTTTGGTTAGCCTGACTGGCCACTAAGCCCTGAAGGGGCCTCTGTCTGTGCAATCCGAGCGCTGGGATTACAGGCGTACACTGCCGCATCCACCTTTTGTATAGGGGCTCAGGATCAAACTCAGATTCTCTGAGCCATCCCCTCAGCACCTTTACAGCATGAGTTTTATTTTATATATATATATATATCTATTTACTTATTTATTCATTTAAGAGAGGGTCTCACGATGTAGCCCCGGCAAGCATGGAACTCGCTAAGTAAACTAGGCTAGCCTCAAATTTACAGAGATACACCACCAGTCTTTGCCTTCGGATCAAAGGCACACACTGCCGTGCTCACTCATCTCTTTGGTTTTATTTTGTATGTGTATATGTGTGTGTGTCTGTCTGTCTGTCTGCCCGAGTGCAGCTGATCATGAAGGCCAGGAGAGGGTATTGGATCACCTGGAGTACAGGCAGCTGTGAACCAGCAGACATGAGTGCAGGGAGCTGAGCTTAGGTCCTCAGCCAGAGCAGAACATCATTCTTAACCACTGAGTCATCTCTTATGTAGCCCATGAC
This sequence comes from Ondatra zibethicus, assembly GCA_004026605.1. Taxonomy (NCBI): domain Eukaryota; kingdom Metazoa; phylum Chordata; class Mammalia; order Rodentia; family Cricetidae; genus Ondatra; species Ondatra zibethicus. Next base: position 72,159 of record PVIU01003842.1, on the reverse strand, counting down.
ATCATTTTTAAGAGACAAACACATCAAGCCTATGTAACTTTTTTTGTTTTTGCTTTTATTTTGTTCGAGGCAGGGTCTCTCTATGTAACTCTGGCTGTCCTGGAACTCACTCTGAAGACCAGGCTGGCCTCAAAACTCAGAGATCCACCTGCCTCTGCCTACGGAGTGCTGGGATTAGCGTTGTGGCCACCATGCAGACTAAATAAGCCAACTTAACTTTTAAGAGTTGTTCTGAGTACAGGGGAGGGATGTTTACCAGTGACAAATAGCCACAAAATAGAGAAAAACTAGCATGTGTAGCAAAGCTTTGTACATTGTCTTTATTCAAAAGTTTGCAAACCTTTCTGGTCCCCCTCCCCCTTGTATCTGTGTGTCTAATTCTTTTATTTATTTATTCATTTTCTTCGAGACAGAATTTCTCTGTATAACTGCTCTGGCTTTCCTGGAACTCACTTTGTAGATCCAACTGGCCTCGAACTCACAGAGATCCTCTTGCCTCTGCCTCCCAATTGCTGGGAGTAAAGGCGTGTGCCGCCACCACCACGGCTAGTGTGTCTACTTCTTGATGGAGAAATAAGAAACAAGAAAAAGAAATTAATTCCCAAAGCAATCTAAACTTTTAAATTACTGCCTGAGTTGAGGGCTCCTGTGTCATTGGAGTGCATTGTGCAGAGGCTGTGAAACACAGCCAGGAGCCTGAGTCTGGGTCATAATATGGCTTTACTTGTAGGTGAAATGTCACGGGGCATTGAGCCCCTTGATGCACCCAGGGAAAAGGAATGAAGAGGAACCACTGAGGTTCAGTCCATCTTAATGAAAGATCTGACTGTCGCTAGAGGATTCTAACTGCTGTCTCTACTTGTAGGCAAAATGAAGGACCGGCTTGCAGAGCTTCTGGAGTTGTCCAGGAGCTATGACCAGCAATTCCCAGATGGGGATGATGACTTTGATGCTCCCCACGAGGACATCGTGTTCGAGACCGACCACATCCTGGAGTCCTTGTACCGGGTCATCCAGGACATCCAGGATGAAAACCAACTGCTGATGGTGGACGTGAAGCGCCTGGGGAGGCAGAATGTCCGCTTCCTCACGTCCATGCGGCGCCTCAGCAGCATCAAGCGCGACACCAACTCCATTGCCAAGGCCATCAAGACCCGGAGCGAGGGAATTCACCAGAAGCTACGCTCCATGAAGGAGCTGAGCGAGCAGGCAGAAGCCCGGCATGGCTCGCAATCGGCGGTGGCACGCATCTCGCACGCGCAATACAGCGCGCTGGCCCGTGCCTTCCAGCAGGCCATGTACGAGTACAACCAGGCCGAGATGAAACAGCGCGACAACTGCAAGATCCGCATCCAGCGGCAGCTGGAGATCATGGGCAAGGACGTGTCGGGCGAGCAGATCGAGGACATGTTCGAACAGGGCAAGTGGGACGTGTTCTCAGAGAACCTGCTGGCCGATGTGAAGGGCGCGCGTGCAGCACTCAACGAGATCGAGAGCCGCCACCGCGAGCTGCTGCGGCTGGAGGGTCGCATCCGAGACCTGCACGAGCTCTTCCTGCAGATGGCTGTGCTGGTGGAGAAGCAGGCGGACACGCTGAACGTCATCGAGCTCAACGTGCAGAAGACCCTCGACTACACCGGCGAGGCCAAGGCGCAGGTGCGCAAGGCGGTGCAGTACAAGAAGAAGAACCCCTGCAGGACCATCTGCTGTTTCTGCTGCCCCTGCGTCAACTAGCAGCTGGCTTGGACCTTCACCACCTGTACCCGGAGGGAAACGTGTTCAGGATGCCAGCCAAAGGCATCCTGCACTGGGCCGAGGGAGACGGTCCCGATGCCTGCAGAATTCAGAGCATAAAGAAAGGACGTTGGGGTCGGGAGGCAAGATTTGGAATCTGGCACTTGCCTAGAAAGATGGTTGTTAGCATCCTAAGGTTCGTTAATGCAGGCAGATTACCAATGGAGTTGTGTGGCGTCCTTATAAGATACCTAGCACTCAGCATCACAGGGAGGAGCTAATGCCATTGTTAAGGTCAATGTCATGAAGACTAAAGGAGGAAGTCCAATTACATATACTAATAGTATGAGCACATTATCAAAATTTGTCTTCGTTTATCTTCTCTGGAAAGTTCCTTGGTGCTATTCGATTTTGAGTGACATTCACTTGAGTATTTCTTAGTTCAATTTCGAGTAGCATTGACCTGGGGTAAACTGGATTTCATTCACTTCTGATTATTTATTTATGTTGTGTGAGCCTTGCCTGTGTGGAAACCTTCCCTCGCTATTCCCCCACTTATTAAACCACACTGAACATACACGGTTTCCTTATCTCTCTCACCTTCTGTAACGTCCACCAGAATATATATACACATACACGCATGTAAATATATATGTATATATTCATATATATGAATACTTTTTGAATTATTTTAAGCACCAAATATTGAACAATCACTCAAATCGAACTTTTTTTACCACTCACGTTTTGTATTTTTCACAGATAACAGTTATTTAAAATTTATCTTTGTACCGAATTTCATATGATATATGTGTATATGTAAACTAATATCCACTCATTTGTGTACATAATGGTCAATTGGATTAACTTTGCTTTGGGAAATTCTGTATTTAAATAATAAGAACATTGTTTGGTCAGTGTCGGTGTTGCTTTGATTGTCCTGAGTGTATTTCATCCCTGACTGCATGGCCCTCTGCGGGTCAGACTTTATTTTGAACAACTGTGTGCTGTCATTAGTGCAGATAAGTGGGGAAACACGTGACACAATCAGAGGTACTAAAATGACGTTCTTGAAAATAATAATTCATCTTACTATGAACCTTTCCTTACGTGTGTTAAAGCAGAGAGACTTAAAAAGCGAAATCTTTTTTTTTTCAAATAAGTGTAATCCACATGATACTATAACTATCTTTTTTTCTATATTGACATCATGACCCATTGAAGATGACGGTCACATTTTTTCAACTATTTTTTAAATTATGGTTAAACTCCCCCCAAGCCCCCTCCCCACCGCAGCACCGCTAACCACAATGTGTACATGGAACTCTCAACAAAAGTGTTTTCTTCAGGGCGAACAGTAGTTTTATAGTCAACTAGACGGTAAAACTTTTTCGGGTTCTAGAGATTTGCTTTCACTTCAAAACTCGGAGGTGATGTTCCAGACCGTGATCACACCTCCCGTGTGTCTACTGAACTGATTCTGAGTCCCTCTTACACGTTATTAAATACAGGAGTGATTTTAGTTGGGAGTTGTCTATTTTGAGCTCTAAGAAGGCAGTTTTATTTTTACTTATTTGTTTGTTTTCAAGACAGGGTTTCTCTGTGTAACATCCCTGGCTCTCCTGGAACACGCTTTGTAGACCAGGCTGGCCTCGAACTCACAAAGATCCTCCTGCCTATGCCTCCTGAGTGCTGGGAGTAAAGGCGTGTGCCACCACCACTCAACAAAGGTAAACTTTTAAAAGAGAAGAGGAAGAAGAGCTCTTTGGGGGTCGCTGATCTATTTATGAGCAAGAAAACCTAGCCCTGTGAATAGTTTCACTTTGATAGTTCAATATGAGAACCATACAATCTGAGCCCCACCCGGTTCTTCTTAGACTTGCCCAGTTTATCAGCTCATTACTGGGATGTTCCTCTTTCTCTAAAGAAGAGGGGGCAATGTCCACATTGGTCCAGGGACCGAGTTTTTATTGTAGAGAAAAGAGTCTGTCTATGGAGATTAGCTACTCTCTACAAGAAGGAACAGTCCATAAATTTAACTTATTTGAACTCTGGAAGAACTTTCTTTCTTTCTCTCTTTCTCCATTCCTTCTTTCTTTCCTTCCTTCCTTCTCTTTCTTTCTTCCATTTTTTAGAACCATTAGGAAAGTAAACAACTTTCTGTGTCTGCATAACTTTTTTCTGAGACAGAGTCTCACTCTATAGTCCCAGCTGGCTTGGTACTCACTATGTAGGCCAGGCTTGTCTTAAACTCACAGAAATATCTTCCTGCCTCTGCCTCCTGAGTGCTGAGAATAAAGTCATGTGTCACTGAACCTGGGTAGAGCACGTTTTTCCTAATTAATCCTCATAATAAAGCTGTTTTCACAGTGATAACTATTCTAATCCTGTTTGCTTATAGTCGACTGTGCTATTCTGTTCTGTTATGTTATTCTATTCTATCCTGATGTATCTGTTCCATTCTATTCTACTCCTATTTCAATCTATTCTATTCTACCCAATCCTATCCTATTCTGATGGGTCTGTTCCATCCTATCCTATCCTTTCCTATCCTATCCTGACAGATCTGTTCCATTTCATTCTACTTCTATTCTATTCCAATCATATCCACAACAAATCGGTTAAACACAGTTTGGCAAGGACTTATTCCTGAGGTTCTTCCCAACACATGAATCATAGGCTTCATGAGGAGCTCTCTGGAAAGAGATCAAAGCTGGAGCACAGACCTCAGAGGAAGACATCAGTTACCTCTCCCACATCCTCTATAACACCCCCAGCCTGCCCAGGAACAGACAGTGAAATGCCAGCCTTGTTCTTTGAAAAGGGTGTTCAGTCCCTGAAAGATGATATGGGGTTAGTTCCTGCCCCTTGATATTCACTTGGCAGACTCTGAAAGGTGACATTGAACAAGAACTTATGGTGATGCTACAAACTTCAAACACTAATGCCATTTTGTGCATAGTAGAAGAATATGGTCGCAATGAAACTTACTAAGAGCAGAAGATGGACCCAGTGAGATCTATAAAGAGATCTGGTGTCCTCTTCTGGCATAAAGTCATACATGCAGATAGAGCACTCATAATAATAAGAAGAAAATGAATTTTAAAAACTAGCAAAGAAAATACCCATGGTTTAAAGCTAAATGTCTTATGTAATTATTTTTCAAACTATGTATAAAGTTAACTACTGAAGATTGTGTTAAAACAGGGTGTATTTGTTGGTTTCTTTGCTCCTGACCGACAAGGAGTAACTTGGTGGAGGAAGGATTTGGGTCAATTTAATGGTCCTAGGGGATACAGCTCATCATAGCAAGGGAGTCACAGCAGAGCATAATGCAGCTGTTCACACGGTATCTGCATCAGGAAGCAGCAAGCGATGAAGACTGTGAACAGCAGCTCCCCTCTCCTTTTATTGCAGCCAACAAAATGGTATCATCTACGTTTAGGGTGGATCTTCCCATCTCAATCAACCTAATATAGATAACCCCTCAAAGGTGTGCCCAGAAGTGTGTCTTGTTTACAATTCTATAGCTCCTGTCAAGTTGACAGTCGAGACTAGCCATCCTATAGGGCAACAGTAGTTTGCACATAAACCCCACCACTCTATTTTCTGCACTCTCTTTTTTCATTGAAATTTGCAAAGTATTTCCAATTGCAGTGTGCACCCTGTCTGTTTGTAGTGAACATGAGAGTTTGGAACAGTTATAATCAGAATCACAAGCAGATTTTCTCTTAAAAGAGTGGAAAATCATTGCAATCAATGCAGCATGGCTGTTGGAAACAGAGTATGAAGAAGACAAGAGGAAAACACACCCATCCCATGTTGTCTTCTTTCCCAATACACCTTATGCAATGGACAATTGTCCTTATATAGAAGGAACTTCTGCTAGAAGAGCCTACATTTTCTGTAATTTGTAACAGTATTTGAAGTTATTCATTTGTTTGTATGTATGCAAAGAAAGATACATTGAATAGATGTCATCAAATGACAGCAGCTGGTCATTTTACCTATATGTTAAAAATTAATTTTCTAGTTAGCATACAAAATAATGTGGATTTTTTTTTAGTTACTGTGCATGATAATGGGATCCAGTATGGCATTTTCATACATAAATGTCATTTATTTTGTACTTATTCATCCTTCTTCCCACCTCCATCCATCCTACTCATCTCTTGCTGGTCCCACTCCTCCCTCAAATAACAACCCCTCCCACTGCCCCCTGCTATCAGGTCACGGGCATTCCATTACTCTGTTTTCCTTCCTTCCTCTTCTCTCCACTAAAATATTTTCCTCTTCTCTCTTATTTATTTATAAAATACACACACACACACACAGAGAGAGAGAGAGAGAGAGAGAGAGAGAGAGAGATTTTAATCTTGACTCTGAATGTCAGATAAAGCATGTGGTGTCTGTCTTTCTGAGTCTTTCGGTTGTTTTTTGATACAGGATCTCTCTACACAGTCCTGAATTATCTCAAACTCACTACAGAGACCAGGCTGGCCTCGAACTCACAGAGATCCTCCTGCCTCTGCCTTCCGAGTTCTGGGAAGAAAGACATGCATCACCACCCCCAGCCTGAGTCTCGCTCATTTCATTTAACATAATGCTCTCTATGTTCACCAATTTCCCTTAAAATGTCATAATTTTATTTTTCTTTATGGTTGAATTAAATTCTGTTGTGTGCAGTGTCATATTTATTCAGCCATTTATCTATTGGTGTACATCTAGGCTGGCTCCATTTTCTGAAGTTCAGAGAGTAAAGCAGCCACATTGATCAGGTTTACAATCCAGGTAGTGGTGACACATGCCTTCAATCCCAGTAGCCACACTAGTTTATCATAGGAACTGGGCGGTAGTGGTGCATGCCTTAAATCCCAGCACTAGAGAGAATACAAGATGGCAAAAGACAGGTCTCAGACACAGTCTCATTCTGAGATTCCTAGAGGCAGGATTGTCATTTCAGACTGAGGTAGAGGTAAGAGCTAGTGGCTGGCCGTTTTGCTTTTCTGACCTTCGGGTTGAACCCCAGTTTCTGTCTCTGGGTTTTTATTAATCATGCTACAAGTGTGTGCTTGCATTCCTAGAAATTTGGATTCCATCCACAATACAGAGAGAGAAAGAGAGAGAGAGAGAGAGAGAGAGAGAGAGAGGTGGGGCCCAAATGTATTGACTTAGGTTTAACCTGTTCTATTCCTCTCTGATATGTAATTTAGTTAGATAACTGTAGCTGGAGGCTGCTCATTCATATCCTGGCTGCCCAGACTGAAAATAATCGCAAAGAAACTATATTATTTAAAATATGGATTGGCCAATAGCTTAAGTGTATTACTAGATAGCTTTTATATTTTAAATTTTAACCCATTTCCATTATTTTATATTTTGCCACGAGGATTGAGGCAAGATTCTTGCTGTGGGAAGGTTACAGCTAATACCTACCTGCCTACTGGGGTGTGGCCTCATGGACTATCTACCTGGATATGGAAGCACGTCCAGGCCCCTTTCTTTCTTTCTTTCTTTTTTTTTTTTTTTTGTTGTTGTTGTTGTTGGCCCCTGGGCCCTGGTTTTGGCTGTTCAGTTTGCTTTGGGTCTGATCTTTGTCCATTGTTCAAGCAGAACATCCTGACCTTGAAAGTTGCCCCTTAATAAACACTTATCTGTTTCCTTAGTTCTAAGAAATATGAGATTCTTTTTCTGTTAAGCGCCCGATCTCTCGTACCATCATCAGGCCCTGGGTGGCCAACTGTGTCTGTCTCCTCTGGCAGCCATATGGTGTCTGTCTCACTCCACCTTCTTTCTTGAAGCATTCAGTTTAGTTTTCTTGCCTACCTCTACTCTGCCCTAGCATAGGTTATTCATCAACCAATAAAAGCAACACATATACAAAAGGACTTCCCACATCATTTTCCCTTTTCTGCTCAAATAAAAAGGAAGGTTGAAACTTTAACATAGTAAAATCACATATAACAAAACAGGTGTCAAGCAAGAATTACAGTTACAATATTTATATCTACTTTATCTTTTACCATAACTAAGGAAAACTATAACTATAACTATCTATTCTTCAACCTCATCAAAGACTCCAGAAAGATATAATATTACCTAAGTAAACAGGAAGTACATTGTAAGCAACTTCCAAAATTCTAGAATTGACAGAGACATCTTGCTGCCTGCACAGTCACCCAAAGATTTTCTGTATTGTTGGGGCACCCATCTTTAGCCTACAGGCCCATAGTATCCAGTAAATTTTCCATGAAGTAGGAAATTTCAAAGACAGTTTTGCCTATATTGGCAGTTTTTTAGTCACTTTCTTCTGTGTCCTGCAGAATGTTTGGCAGGCGCTTTTGTGAAACAGGAACCCCAAAGGACCTCCTCACCTTTAGGCAAGTTCAGCAGTCATTTTTCTGTGGGTCCTTCATGTCCAGTTCATATAGCATAACATCAAGCAGTCCAGGCAAAAGCAGTTTCCTGCTGAAATGGGTATCAAATTCCATTGTTGTAGGAGGTCATTAGTTTGTTCCCAGCTGCCCAGACACAAAAAATAACAACACAGAAACTGTATTAAATAACTGCTTGGCCTATTAGCTCTAGCTTCTTATTAGCTAGCTCTTACATCTTGATTTAACCCATTTCTATTAATCTGTGTATTGACACATGGCTGTGGCTTACCAGGTAAAGTTCTGTCCACCATCTGTCTCTGGCAGGTTTACATGACTTCTCCTGACTCTGCCTTCTTTCTCTCAGCATTCAGTTTAATTTTTCCCTGCCTATCTCTGTTCTGCCCTGCTATAGGCTCAAAGCAATTTATTTATTCATTAACCAATAAAAGCAACACATAGACAGAAGGACTTCCTACACCATTCCATGAGGAGTCTCTTTGATCAACATCATCCTCTTGAAGTAGATTGGTGCTGCCAGGAGCAGATGTGTCTCATTATCATGAAAAGTCCTAAATTCCTAAAACACTTAAATGCCATATTCTGTAAGTCTTTGAAAGGTTTGAAGAATACCTGTCTATCTGAAACATATCTCTGTACATCTAGAAAACCTAACTAACATGACTACAAGTTTGACTATTATAGATGACTATCTATTAACCTGTACTCATTTTACTCGTTTTTAAATGAGCTGTACAAACAAAATGCCTCAATCAAGAGCAGAAATATACATTTAAAAAATTGACCTTAAATTTGTATCAATAAACCAAGATCCAAACCAATGCAAAGTATTCATCTTTCCATCATGTCCTTCTTTAAGTGTAAACAAACATTTATAAACAACCATCTAGAAAACTTGGGTGTAGTTATCTATAAACTGCTTCCTGCTTATTGTTGGGCAAAGTATTTTCTTTTAGGGGGTTGAAGGAGACCTTTCAGGGGGTCTTGTTCGATCAAACCACATTAGCCTGAAAGGAATCCACAGGTTCTCATCATCTGTGGAAACAAAAGCAGAACCTCTTTTCAAAAGCAACATATCCTTAGACCAAAATTTTGAAGTCAAGATACCTTTAAAGTAGATATGTTGGTTTAGCTTAGCAGCACATGCAATGAAATGTCTCTCTATATTTAGCTCATTCACATTAAAAAATTAAAAGACAACACAATAATATATATAATCCAGATTCTCTGTGTATATTCCATCTTTACATGGCTTATTTTTTTACTCTATTACTTTTCTACAAGTTTAATATTTATTTTGTTATCTTTACTACTTTAACCTATGACTGTCTGTACTCTTATAGTATAACTCTCTATACACATTTTCTCTCTTTCTCTTTCTTTCTTTCTCTCTCTCTCTCCCTTTCTCTCTTTCTCTCTCTCTCTCTCCCTCAAGCCTATGTACATTTATCTAAAACTGTTACCCATTTAGAGCTCTTTTTAGACCTCTTAGAATCTATATTTATTGTGTATCTGTAATTCTTTTCTGACCCGGACCATTTTTTTCTTAATTCTAAGTGGGCATGGCTAGGACCAATTCCATGGTCCTGCCTGCTTGCTCTACCCAGTCCAACATGGCAGAGGCATGTTTGCCGCCTCTGAGAACTATGCACATTACCCCATTTTCAGGCACACAGCCAGGCTATGTTGCCATTAAGCAAGTAATAGCACTCTGCTCATAAACCTCATTTAAATGCTCCATAGCTGAACCTCCTGAAAGAGTCGGAGCTGTTCATGCTGGAAAACTAGGAAGCCTGCCCTTTTTAAAGAAGAATTGCAATTTTTTAACAATAAAGCTGAACCAATAAACTTCTTAAAGGAGCCGTGTCTCTGCTTGCTGCCAGCAAACAGAGTAAGATCTGCATTAAACTGTGTGTGTGTGTGTGTGTGTGTGTCTGTCTGTCTGTCTGTCTGTCTCAAATTCCTTCCCAAACACTCACAGGTTTTATGTGAATTTAGCTGGTACATGTTGGCATGCCAACTCCTGCAGCCAGTAGCTTTTAGGATATCAGTCCACTTGGGCATGCCCTCTTATACTATAAATGCCAATGCTCTCTCCTGGCTTCTGGATTTGGTTCCTGTTCCGTGCTTGTGCAGAGGACTATAATCTATTAGGCTACCCCTAAATAAATAACTTTTTATTATACTCAGTTCTGACCTAGTGTGAGATTATTTTATAGTTTCCATTATCATCTGATGCCCACATGAATCCCAGCTCCATGCCTACCAGGACAAGCCTAAAAGGCCCAAAGGATCTGAAGCACAGAAGGTCTCCCACCCCTGCCTGCCTGGCTTGATTTCACCTACTAAGCATTTTTTTTTCAAAACCCCACCACAGCAGAGCTATTGTAAAGCAGGCTCATGGACAGTCATTGTCCTCCTCCCGCCACCACCACTTTCCCTGCCATGCAGCCACATGTGCCAGCTTTGTGTTCCCTGGTCATGAGTTCTGGGCTCATGGATATTCTGTATGCTAAAAACTCTCTCTGTGTACAGAATTGATTCAATTGCTATAAACTTGTCAAGCAAAGCTTATTTGTCAGTATTTAACCAGGCACCAAGGTGCACCTATGGTTATGTCTCCAAGCCATGCACTGCAAATGTGACACCTGCTAGTAAATAAAGATTATTGCACCTATAACAATTTACTGAAATCTAATGAAGGTAATTAAATTAATAAATTTTAAAGTTATACAATAGTTGACAACATTACAATTTATGAATTTAAGAACCTGGTGTAGGAGGTCCTACTTTCTATGTGTTGCTTGTATTGGTTAATGAGTAAAGAAATTGCCTTGGCCTGATAGGGCAGAACTTAGGTAAGCGGAGAAGACTGGACTGAATTCTGGGAGAAAGAAAGCAGAGTCAGAGAGATGCCATGAAACCACCAGAGAGAGACACTGGGAATCTTACCTGGTAAGCCACTGCCACGTGGTGATATACAGATTAATAGAAATAGGTTAAATTAATATAAGAGTTAGCCAATAAGAAGTTAGAGCTAATAGGCCAAGCAGTGTTTTAATGAATACAATTTCTGTGTGGTTATTTCGGGGCTAAGCTAGCTGGGTGGCTGGGACAAACAAGCAGGCCCTCCTTGCAACAACAACCTTTTAAAAATATTATGGATGGTATTCAGCAAGGCTTATATGGTTTTTCTGATACATCCATTTATTTGATATTAGGACTTAGCTTTGTTTTTCAAATTGTATCCTGAAGAAAATGGTTTGATAGTAGAGCCACGAATGAGGCACTTTTAGAAATGATATAGTCTTTGTAGACTAATAATGAACAGCTAGCTGAAAAAATAATAACATTTAAAAGGATAAGAATAAATTGACAGACAAAATTTAGTCCATGTCAAAGGGTACTAGGAAAATATCTGAAAGAATTCATACTGTTGAATTTGACAATCAAAATCTGTTTAAAAAAAGTTATGATAGATTAGCAGATAGAGTATCTCTCCAGGAAGGCAATCTGCATGCTATCCAAATAATGTCTAAGGATGAGATGTTATCTTCAATGAAAAACTTCATACCTTGGAATCACATGTACAGAATGAGGACCAGAGGTTAGGTGCCTCAAAGAAATCACTAGAAATATATATAAACTAAGAGATTCAAACTTTACAAAGAACAGTAGTAAAAAGATTTGAAATGATTGAGGAAAATATTGGAACTGATGAGGAGGGAAAGGAGGCACAAGGAGAGGATTCAACATCGCCAGTACGTGTCAGAGATGACCTACCCAGGGTTTTACCATCCTACACTGTAATCACCTCTGAAAAAAGCATCATGTTCTAAAGGCAAAAAAAAAAAAATCCAAAGAATGTAGAAGGATACCTATAGGTATAAATGATCTAAAAGAAATTAAGCAAGCAGTAATATCTTATGACTTGCATTCACCATTTGTTAGGGAGATGGTAAAGACATAGACTTCCAGCAATAAGGCTTCAATTAGTTTTAGTGGTCCTGGAAGATGGGCCAAAACTACTGTGGAAATGCTACTAACTGGAAGAGAAAAAAATTAGAACAATAGGGAAAAGGTACAAATTAGGAGAGACTGATTGTGGACTCATAATAACTTTCAAATATTGTTGGGAGATATTTCCAGTCTATGACTGGTTTTTGAGATAACACCTGATCTAATAATTCATTTAAACAATGTTGCAGGGGGCAGCCACTTGTTTGTCCCAGCTGCCCAGAACCAAAATAATCACACAGAAACTATATTAATTAAAATACTGCTTGGCCCATTAGCTCTAGTTTCTTATTGACTAACTTCTACATCTTAATTTAATCCATTTCTATTGATCTGTATATCACCATGAGGTTATGGCCTACCAGCAAAGTTCCAGCATGTCTGACTCCTGTGGTGGCTCCATAGCATATCTCTCTCTGCCTTCCTTCTCCCAGCATTCCATTTAGTTTTCCCCACCTAACTTTGTTTCCCTACAGCTCTGCTATAGGCCAAAGAAGTTCATTTATTAACAAATGAAAGCAACACATAAACAGAAGGACCTCCTACACCAAAATAAAACCTTAGATGGTGACAAAAACTTAATTAGTCCCAGGAACTTAACAGTTGAAGCTGAGAAAGAATTAACAGTCGTTGAAGATAAATTACATAGGCACATGTGGATCAAGTGAATACAAATCTTAATTGCATTCTAGTCATATTGCCTTCCAAAATTTCCCCTACAGGAATTTTAATGAAGAGGGATGATATTATCTTAGAATGAATCTTTTTACCACATAAGCCAAGTACAAAATTAAAACCTTATGTGGAAAAAGTCTCTGAATTAATTATAAAAGGAATATTAAGACCTCATCAACTAGCAGGTACAGATGCAGCAGAGATTATAGTGCCTTGCAATAGAATTAACCTTCTAATAAAACTACTTGGATTCTTCCTTAATTGTATGTATATATATTCTATACTATATATGGAGCACATATATTCTATACTGATGCAAATAAATCAGGAAAGACAGGTTACAAAATCAGAAGATGTAAGTAAAGTGGAACAAAGCCCTTATACTTCTGTCCAAAAGGTAGAATTATATGCTGTTCTCATGGTACTAACAAATTTTAAAGAACCTCTCAATATAATTATTGATGTGCAATATGCAGAAAGAGTTGTCTTGCATATTGAAACCACTAATTTTATACCAGATGATACAGAATTAACTTCATTATTTAGGTTCAAGATATAATCAGGAATAGGCTTTGTACCATATACATAATATACATCCAATTCTATATGGATCTGCTAGGTTTTCTAGCACAAGGTAATACAGAAATTGATCGATTATTGATTGGAAGTATGCTAAAGGCCTCAGAATTTCATAAAAAATATCATGTCAGTAGCAAAGGTGTAACGCCTGTGCCTGCATTACTCTCGGTATAGTTCACTTACCACTGTACTGTACACAAGCCGGGCAAGGGTCTGGAGACTGAAAAAACACACAAGAGACCTGGGTCATTCTAAAGGAAATCAGCCAAATGCCATTTAGTCAAACTTAGGGAAAACCTTAAATACCTATCTGCTTCACAATGAAATATCCCCCAGGCAGGTGGGAAATTATCATGACCAAGGTGGAGTAAACAGTGGTCTATAGCTAACCACCAGATGAGGCAGAGGGAGCACAGGAACAAACAGGATGTTTTAGCTGGATGGCCAGAAACTGTCTTCAAGATGAACCCCAGGAGCAGGGGTAGACCCATGGGCCCTACACAAAGGTTTAAAGAGAGTTTCCTATTACATGGCAACAAGCTAAGGAGATTATAAAGAGGTGTCCTACTTGCTCTTTCTATAACCAAACACCATTACTGTAATGCTTTTTCTGCGGGTCCCCAGCAGCTTGCTGCAGGGTCGAGACCACGCGGCAGGTCCCCAAACAAAGGTGGCTGGTCCCCAGCCATGTGGCAGCAGGCAGCAGGCCCTGAGAGAAGCCAGTCCCAGGCAGAGACAGCTGCCAGTCCCTGAGTGGTGGCTGGTCCCAGGCAGGAAGACATGTGGTGGGCAGGCAAGAGACAGACAGACACATCATACAGAATGGAGGTTAAATATTTATTTAGTGGTTATGGAAGGGAAGGGAGAGGAGCAGAAAGGAGGAGGGAGAGAGAGGGAGAGGACGAGAGAGAGAAAGAGAGGGAAAGAGAGAAGGGGAAAGAGGGGGACAGAGAGAGTAAGGCTGAGGCTGGAAGCTGGAAGGGAGTGGGCATGGCTTGACTCTTAAAGAGACAGAACATTACATTCCCACTTCTTTTTTATAACAAAAAGCAGGAGATTAGACACTACAGGTTAAAGGAACTGAGTCGGTGGATTCTCAAGGCTTCTTCCTGCTTATTGGTGGGTGTCGTCTTTGGGGGGAACCGGAGAAGGCTGGGTGCTAGCCACATCCTGGCATGGTTGGTCTCTTTGCTCCTGTCCGGTGTTTGTGGCATGGAAATGTCTGGTGTCTCTTACACCTGGTTAAGGTATTGGCAGAGCAGAGGACAAAGTTAAGTTTAAAAAAAAATTTTTAGGACCAGGAAATCAAGGGAGGTGTATCTGACCTGTTTAAGGTGAATCCTTCAATTTGGCTCCCTGGAACTCACAAGAATTCTTTGGGTTTGTGAAAACAGAAGTTTTAGACATATACATTGTATAAACAGTAGCACATTTATGTCAGAATGACTGTGACAGATATTTTTGCACAATGAAAAGTATTTTTAAGCCTATGGAAGGCAGCATGAGAGAGAAGTTTGATCTGAAATTTGTTTAGTGAGGTTGTCCTTTTAAACTGGCAAAACCTCTCAGCTGTCAAACTGCATCAGAGATCTTTGAGAAGGATAAAATTTTTACTTGAGTTACTGATTTAAAAATGACAGAAAACTTACTTGGTTGGCACCTAGAGCCTCTCCTCAAGGTCCCCCATGGTAGCTGAAGGTCATATTTGCTTTCTGCTGTTTAGCACAGGGCCTGCCAGGCTCCAGAAGATCCTGTGGGCTAAGAAATCTGTAGGAAGACAAGCCTACCTTGACCTGAGCAGTTAGGCTGTCGATTCCAGCGATTCTGTCCACATCTGGAGATCTTCAGCTTAGATGAAAGGCAGTTTTATCCAGTGGTCAGCGCTTGGCAGTTGAAACAAATTGCAGATGGACGTTGTTCTGTGCCCATTTGTCTTCTGTCTTCTTTGGAGGAAGTAGAGTGCTGCTGTTAGGAGTCAACCTGTCTCTTTTTGTTATGAAAAGTTTTTTAATAAATGCCATGTTTCCCAGATCTCTGAGCAGTTGAGGGCTGTTTATTAGGTATAATTACAGTTTAGAATCTGCATGGAGAGCTGGGTCTGAGCTTGACCGCATTGGCTCTCAACTTAACAGGTAAGATTTACACTCGTAAAATGACAGAAAGAAGAAAAAACTGCTTGCAATAGAAGGGTAATGGCAGAACTGACAATAGTAGAGAACAGCTTAATATATTTTGCAAGAAACTTAAAAGTACATACCAGTTTAAAACATGAGACTTATTGTTTTTGTAGTCTGAAATGAGATGCAATGAACAACTGTAACATTAAGTATAGGTACATTTAAGTTACATGTATGAACACACACACAGAGACTGAACAGGAACTGGATGAAGTGGATGCTTTGGTGGGCCCTACCAAAGGCATGGCACTGCATAAAACACACATGCAACAGAGTCAGCAAGAGGAATTTAGACACAAAAACATAAGCAAACCGGGGGACAAGGCAGGGTATACCTCCATAAAGATGGGAGAACCTGGTCACCTGACCTGGCTCTCAGCCAAGATGGCAGTGAGGTCACCTGACCCCAGTCAAAATGGCAGAGGTCACATGTTGTATGGAAAAGTTACAGTTTTTGAGCTGCAGGGATTTTAAGCTTGATAAGAGAGACCTAGAGGTGTGATCCGCCCTGTGGCTGAGCCATGCCAAAAGCCACAGAGGGGAGCAAAAGGCTGGAACTGAAAAAGCTGCACCATGCCACAGCTGGAATTGAAAAAAGCCTGGGGACAGACATTAATAGCTGCTACCCACAGCTGAAATTGTGAAAACCTGTGAAACACCACGAGGCACACAGTGAGACGTCTCTCGATTTTAGCTGAGGGAAGCAACCATAGCAGAATAGGGGAGACTCACCAATGGAAGTCTATGTTGGGAGTAGAAAAAAACCTGGTTCAGGATCCCGATCCCTGGAGAAGAACTGGAGCGGGAGAGCCCATCTGATTCACGGCTCCAAATGTAATGCTTTTGATGCAAGTTCCCCGGCAGGCAGGGGGCAGCGAGTCCCAAAGCAGCCAATCCTGGGGAGGCCAGGCACACGCTGCAGGTCCCCAACAGCATTCCCGGCGACTAGCCACCATTAGCCATGTGGCAGCTGAGGGCAGGTGAGAGACAGACATAGACACACCATACAGAGTGGAGGTTAAATAGTTATTTAGTGGTTATGGAAGGGAAGGGAGAGGGGCAGAAAGGGGGGAGGGGGAGAAAGAGAAAGAGAAAGGGGGAGAGAGGAGAGTCAGCAGCTGCCTTTCTGAGAGAGGGGGGACAGAGAGAGAGAGAAAGAAAGAGGCTAATGCTGGAAGCTGAAAGGGAGTGGGCATGGCTTGTCTCTTAAAGAGACAGAACATTATGGTTACCTACAGGGAGTAACCTAAAAAGTAGCCAAAGTAATAAAATCTGGCAGATGGATGTATTCCACTCTGTAGATTTTGAAAATTAAAATATGTACACCACACCATTGACACTTATTCAGGTTTTCAATGGGCAACTGCTTTGAGCTCAGAAAAGGCTGATTCAGTAATTATGCACTTATTAGAAGTTGTGGCCATTATGGGTATAGCTACATAATAAAGACAGATAATGGTCCAGCATATATCTCAAAGAAAATGAAACAGTTTTTTGCTTATTATAATATAAAGCATATTATAAGTATACCAAACAATCCTACAGTTATAGAAAGATCAAATCAAACTATAAAGAATATGTTAATCAAACAAAAAGGAATGGAAAATACTCCCAGAAATTGATTTCACAATGCTTTATTAACCTTGAGTTTTGTTAATGGTAATGAGAAAGGAACAATGGCAGTAGAGATACATTGAATAATAGAAAAAAAAACTTCTGAATTAAATCAGCCAGTGTATTTCAAGGATGTGTTGAACTCAGAATGGAAACCAGGAGATGCTCTACATTGGAGAAAGGTTTTCATTCTTGTTTCCACAGGAGAAGAATGACTATGGATACCATCAAGATTAATAATGATTCAGTTTGAAAAAGAGAAACCTCTTAAGACAGAGAAATAGCAGCTCATCCACTGAGGTGACAATCATACAGGTGGTAAAAAAAAAAAAACTCATAAGGATTGGGGAAGAGTCCTGTTCATGTATTTGCAGGAAAATACTCATCTTCAAAAAGTTGAGAGACCTTGGACATCTAGATGTCTAAAGATGCCTAAAGATAAAAAGATCCAGAAAGAATCACCAAGCAAAGAGAAATCTAACTTATGATGCTGTATCATCTGGTCAGTAAATATGATTATCTGAACATGTATACATCTCTACTTAGAAATCAAAGCCGGCTTTTGAGTTGGACAATGGCTATCCTTCTTTAAATCCAAGCATATTGTTAAAAAAAAATTCAGAGTTTCTATCTCATGTCAGGAGTCATCTGATATGGAACAGAAACAAGAAAGAATTTAGGAAAAATTTTACTATCTTTATATCTATTTTTGTCACTATCATACCTTTTGTTGAATATATATTTATATAAATAATGTATATCTATATAAATAATTCCACAATGAACAATAAATTTTTGTGCAGCAATCTTTGAAGTTTCTAGGGAGAAGATGGGGCACCACAACAATGACTCCATGTAGCTGATATGATGTCATGATGTTGATAGTGCTACTTTAAGACTAGTTTTGGGTACCACCTGCTCAGAACGATTCAAACTTGGTTAGCTAAAGTGATGCACCTTTTTATAATGTTTTGACCAGAACTTCAAATAAGAACTTCAGAACAACCCTATGGATTACTCAGAGACTATTTGCAATTATACCAGACAGCAATCTTGAAACTTAACTATCATTTTACTTTTACAGGATCCCATAGAAAGAACATTGCCCCCATGACAACTGGAAGTAATTCTAAAAGACAGTGTCCCCTCTCCCAACAAAGTTTGTCCTCAGGGTTAGGGACATCAGTTAGTGGTTGATTATAACTGGTATAGGGTTCTGAATTGGGGTGGAAATTATGTAGGCTCAGGGATCTCTTTGAAAAAAAGGAAAATTAGATGGGATAATAGGTACACTAGTATGAGCTTACTCACACTAATAATAATAGTGAGTAATAGAGTATATTTGTGAGCTATTATTTATAGGCAATTTACACTGGTATAGATTCTTGTATATTGGTACAAATTCAAATTATATTGAACATGCTCCTATTTCTGTTTACAATATTTGTACACCAAGGTAAAGTTATTTTGTCATATTGTATACATGCATGCTTCTACCTCAGCTTAAGACATTTTGTACAATTTTAGGATATATTTATCCTAAATATATACTAATGATATATTTTTAGGATGATACAATTTTAGGATATTTTTTCATATTGCACTATACATTTCTATCTCTGATCAAAATATTTATACATTGTTTACATTTTGAAGTCATTGTCCTCATTTGCTGCACAGCTGTTTAAAGATTGTTGAATATTTTAATATGAAGTCTTAGTCTTTAATATATATAGGTATTAAGTATTATAGGTCTTTAGTCATCCTTGTTTGTCATACTTATAGTTAGACTAATCAGGTTTTTTAGATACATAGAGATTGTATTTCACATAGATAGGTAATCTTTAGCCACTTCAAAGTACTGTAGAATATGGCATTTAAATAACTTAAGGTTCTGTTGATGTAAGACACAATTGCTTCTGGCAGCACTGATCTATTTCCAAGAAGTTGTTGAGCACCAAAGACACTCCACTTGGAGCTTGTTTTCTTCTTGGCAAAGCTGGCCTTTGGGTAAGGAACTACCCATGCCTTGGCCACTGACAAAATGCACAGTGTCCAGACAGGACAAGCAGGATACAAGAAAAAGAAGGTTGTCAAACCTTGCCAAGACAGGGCAAGATGGTTCTGAAAATTTTCCTACCTCTGAAAATGGTCTAGTCCTTAGCCAAAGTTGGTTGCTTCAACGTTGCAAATGAGACTTTGGTTGATTGCCCAAGTAGCCAGTTGTCTCTGTCATTTATTGCACATTTTGGAAATTGCTTGATTGTATTTCCTATCTACTCAAGTAATATTTTCCTTCTCAGGTTGAAGACTAGATAGTTGTAGTTACTTTCCTCTCATGACTTGGCCATTAGTTATTTCTAATACAAGACTTAGACTCCTTAAGATAGAATAATTATTGAAATATTTAGCATGTGTTTCTTGCTTGATATTGTTTATGGTGGTTATAATTCTAATTTTTATACTTGATATTTGTTCTTATTGTATATAGTTTGTATTAGGCTTAGAACTGTCTTATTTAAACTAAAGGGGGAGGTGCTATAGGAACTCCTTCAGCTGGTACTGGCTCACTTCCAGGCACACAGCGAGTCCATGTTGCCATCAAGCAAGCTGTAGCAGTCTGCTCACAAACCCAACTCAAATGCTCTGTAGGCAGACCTCCTGCCTGAAAGAGTCAGAGTTTGTGCTGGCAGCCTGGCCCAGAAAGCTGGCATTTTAAAATGACTGCAGTTTTTTTCCTGCTAAGGCTGAATCAGGAAAATCTCTCTTAAAGGAGCTGTGGCATGCCACCAGTAAACAGCAAGAAGCTGTGTTAAAAAACTCTGTATATATTTTTTTGTCTAGAATTCCTTTTCAAGTTCTCTCAGTTTTACATAGATTTAGTTGACCACGTGGGCATCAAGAGTTGCAGGGAGGCCACTTGTTTGTCCCGGCTGCCCAGAACTGAAATAATCACACAGAAACCATATTCATTAAAACACTGCTTGGCCCATTAGCTCTAGCTTCTTATTGGCTAACTCTTATATTAATTTAACCCATTTCTATTAATCTGTATATCACCACATGGCAGTGGATTACCAGGTAAAATTCCCATTGACTGTCTCTGGTGGTTCCATGGCATCTCTCTGACTTTGCTTTCTTCCTCCCAGAATGCAGTTCCATCTTCCCCACCTACCTAAGTTCAGCCCTATCAACAGGCCAAGGCAGTTTATTTATTCATTAACCAAGAAAAGTAACACACAGACAGAAGGACCCCCTACACCACATGGTCGCTTTCTCTCCTGGCTTCTGGATTCAGTTCCTGTTCCCCGTTCATGTAGAGTACTGTGATCTGTGAATCTACCCCTAAATATATAGCCCTTTATATACTCAATTCTGAACTAGTGTGGGATTATTTTATAGCATCCATCATCAGATAATTTATGCAAAATAATTAACTGCCTGCTCTCAGTTCTGAAAGGCTATGTTTCAGGTCAGTAGCTGTAGCTCTTAGTCCTAAAATAACATCGATCAGTGAAGATGCATGTAAGAATTGCCCAAGATACCAGTTCATTCTTGTGTGTATTCCAGCCTCAGGCATCCCATATAGACTGCTTAGACCCACAAATCTTGTTAGTGCCAGAATACCTATCAGGAACCTGCAAAGTGGCCCAGTGGGTAAACACACTTGCTACCAAGCCTGAGTTCAGTTTCCAGAGCTCACATGGTAGAAGGAGAGAATCACCTCTCACAAATTGTTCTCTGACATTCACACATAGGCATGGCACATACAAACAGACACACATACACACACACACACACAATGTAATTTTTTTGTTTGAAATTCATGCATCTGTGAATTAAATAGTTGCAAGGCCATTCCTAGTCTGCAGGATTTAAAGAGCAAGGAATGGATGTTGGAGGATCCTGAGCTATACTTGCTAATCAGAGAACTCAGCTGGCTTTGAGGCACAGATAGATGTTTAGGTGGCAGTTGTCTTTCAAGCAGCAATCAGAGAGTCCTCACAAGGGAGAGGGCAATCCAAGGAATGTCACCCCCATTAAAAAGGAGTTATTTAGCCTCCACGTGACAGACCCCGGAATTTTTCTTGCTCTCTCTTGCACATAGGAATGTTTGACTAGTTCATTCTTTGCCTTGTCCTGTGATTTGACCTGGTACAATGCTCCCTTAAATGGACATAGTGACATGGTCTCTTCATAATCTTCAGCCACACTTTGCAATCTGGTTGATGGGGCAGTGTGGGCGGGGGGGGGGGGAGGTAGCCTGTCAAACAAGAAATGTCACTTAGTGGTAAGGTGTTACGGCATGCATTTGGGAGAAGAAAGTCAACCATCAAGGAAATTCAAAAATCTCCTTTTCTACACTTTATCAAAAGAACTCCCTACACCAGCCATTATCAGTGCTTGAGGTAATTGTTCAAGGAGTTCTCCATTCCAGTGGGAAACCACAGTCCCTGCACTCACAGATTCCTCTCTTGGTTTGGCATTAAAAAAGGACCCATAGCATGCAGTACAGGACTTGCAACCCAGACAGACCCCCTCCTTTTCTTGTGGCTACCAGTTAAAACAACTTGGAGCGAATACTTTAAAGATAATCCAGTGGTATTAATGAATTAGTGTCTAAAATAAAAGTAAAAAAAGGATGAGTACCATGACCAATGCCTGTCAATCCAACATTTGAGAGACCCAGTCAGGAGGATTACCATGAGTTTAAAGTCAACCTGGGATATGTAGTGAGTTCCAGGTCAGCCTGGGATATGGAGGAGGGAGGCAGGAATGAATCTCATAATAAATATTTACAAGAGGATGTAAGGAAGAAAAAAAAAGTGGCAGAACATGGATTACATAGATAGATAAATGATAGAAAGAGAGAGAGAGAGAGAGAAGAGAGAGGGAGAGAAAATACACACACACACACACACACACACACACGTGATGTAGCTCAGTGGCAGAGTGCTTAGAAAAATGAACCAAAGAAAATAGGTTTTCTATAAAAAGGCAAGAGAACCCTAGATCCTGCTAGGTTTAACCCCAAGAAGATGAGGGGAACTGAACATAAAACAGAAGAAACAGACTTTCCTATGGGGGGGACCCCACATATTTTTTGCAAATAAAGTAATTAACTAAACCAATAGACAGTGTAAAGGCCTGCACAGCTTTGCAAGCCACTAAAGTATCAAAGCCATTCTGACCATCACCTCCTCCCCACCGCACTGCTCTCTGATGGATGAAGCAGGAAGGGAACAGTGATGTCAATTCTATTTAGTCTATTGTTTCCATATTTACCCTACTTTTAATTTGGAAGAAAAAAACCAATACAAACATGCATGGTTCTCAAAGCATTAAGTCACAAAACCTTAAGTACAAAGTAAATACTGTGGTTCAAACCTCAAAGGAAAACCTGCAGATCAGAGGTCTGCTATGGAGCGATGGAGTAACTGAATTCCTCCTTCAAATTTGCAAAATAAAATAGCAACAGTAAATACGCACACATTTGAAATTATATCAGCAACTCTTGATGGATCAGCCCAAGGGAAGAGGCCTCAGAGTGCAAGTGTGTGGGCTTGGCTGACAGGAGCTGCCGTGGACTAAGCTGTGTATGTACACACGCCTTTTGCAATAATCAGCATCTAGATTAAAGTTACTGAGGAAATGAGGAAGGGACACTTACTTATTGCTCCCCCAGCTCTTCGTAAAACACTTACCTCACTTCTCTTTCACAATACTGGAATCGGCCTCCTTATAATGAGCTTGCCTCCTTGTGGACATGGTGGCCCTGGATTCTGTCCTTTAGTCCTTCCTCTTTTTAGGTGATTTTGTTCATTTCATGCTTTGCTATTTTTCCCTGACAGTTTCCAAGCCCTGGTAAAGAGAAGACTGACCATGGGTGATCCCACACCTCCTTACTAAAAATAGCAGGGAACAGGTCCACCATCCCAGCATCACACAAGATGCTTTCTGTGTTGTCAGCGCAAGTAGCCATCTGGTACCCACGCCACGCCCATTTTCCTTCAACTGCAAACTGCTCTCATCTTAATCTTTGTGGTGGGGGAAGGGCCTTAAAGACCTGGGATGTAGCTTGCTTGGCAGAGTGCTTACTAGGGTACACAAAGGCTTGAGCTGATCCCAACACCACATAAAACTGGACATGGGGGTACAGGCCTGTAATCCCAGCACATGAAAGGTAGACCAGAAGTTCAAGGTCATCCTTGGTTACATTGAGGGGCTACATGAGGCCCTTTCTCAAAAATAACAAAAACAAAAAACCAGGACTGCCATTTTGGGGGCCCACTTTGGATGTAGCATCTTGCCATCTAGAAGCAACTGGCAAACAAACCTGAATCACAAGATTTCTGAGGAATGCTGCATTGAAGTTTTTGTTTATTAGCTACCAAGTTTACCCAGTCAGAGCTGAACCCAGACTGTCATTCAGGACATTGTCAGCAGCACTGCCATTTTGGGGACCCGTTTTGGACTGAACATATTCCTGTAATAACCCCTGCCAGAAGAAACTGAGTGAAGAAACGGTTTGTGTGGTTTAGACGTCACAGTTCATCACTGACAGAAGTCAGGGCAGGAACTCACCACAGGAACATGGAGACAGAAACTGAAACAGAAACCGTGGAGGAGCATTGCTTACTGGGCTTGTTCTCAAGGCTCGCTCAGCTTTCTTTTCCAAACAGCCCAGGACAACTGGACCTGTTACCACAACGGGCGACTCCCTCTCACATAAATCATTAATCAAGAAAATTCCCCAGACACTTGTCTACAGGCCAGTCTGATGGAGGAATTTTCCTCAAATGATGCTCTCTCAGATGACTGTAACTTGTGTCCAAGTTGACAAAAACCAAAACTAACCAGCATACTGGAGAACATTATGCTGCGTGAAATAAGCTAAATTTAGAAAGACAAATACAGTCTTTCTCTCGTGTGCAGACTCTAGGTTTAAATCTCCCTTTTCTCCCAACCCCGTGTGTGTGCATGCGTGTGTGTATGAGAGAGAGAGGGAAGAAGAAAGGACAATAAAATACACCTGACATAAAACTGAAGGAGGAACTACTTGGGGAAAGAGGAGGGTCATGGGTCATGAGAGAAAGACCATTGAGAAGAGCGACGTGCTTTATGAAAATGCTACGATGAAATTCATTGCTTTGCATGTTAATTTTAACATCAATTTAAAAAAATTAAAACAGTAAGCTGAGAACCCAGAGTACTTAGCTATACAAAAAAGTAATAAAAACACGAAGCCCTAAAGTAGCCATTTATTGTTTTTATTAATGCTGCGTGTAACTAGAGAGGAGTCAGGTACCACTGGCAGAGCCAGAGAGCATCACACCAGCAGCGCCACAGATTCAGGAATCCACGCCCTGCAGCAGCCACCTTGCACTTGGTCATCAGAAACTTTGGGCTCCATTCTACCTCATGAGATCATTGTTTCTTAGGCTACCCTGATGGAAACACTGTTATACAGATCATGACTACACTGAGTTCATAGCTACACACCACAAAGCCTGAATCCTCCCTACTTCTTGTCCCTTGTCCCCAGTAACCTTATATATATATCGATACAAAAACACAGAACTCACTTCAAAGGGAATAAGATAGTTTATTCAGGAGCCAAATCTGAATGGCCATAGATTTGCATTACTTTGAATATCTTGTTCCAATGTGGTAAGAGTTGGTGAAGTTTTTTTTTTTTTTTAAATTAGAGAACAAAAGAAAGTCATAAATCAGACACTTCAAAAACACTGATGGGAACAGCAGAGAGACTACTGTTATCATGCACGGAATCTTTGCTGTTTGTTTCAGATGCTATCTGGTGATATTCTCAGCTCTTGGGCTGGTGGAGTCTAGCGGTCCTAGCACATTTCAAAAGGATTTACTCATGGTCACAAGGATATAAGGTCGAACACAGAGGTGGGCAATGAGCAGCTATTAAAGGGGCTAAATATAGCCCAGGATAATCAATCATTCAATTAGCCCTGTAGAGTCTTTAATACAGGTGTAGAGTTTCTTTCTGACTCTGGGAGCTTCAGTCCATGTATCTCTTTAAAGCATGTATCAGAGAGGTCGCAGAGCTGCACACTAACAGGATTGGTTGACTTCACATATGCTCAGCTATAGGGAACAGAGGTAGTGAAATTGAACGTGTATTTTGACTTGGATGCAATCATATTAAGGATTTCAAGGCCTCTGATCCAGGGAACAATTTGGCAAAGCCATTACCCGTATGGCCGAGGCTCGAAAGAAAGGCAAAGTTTTTTCCTGAGGTCCGACTATGTTTATAGCTGACCAGTGTGTGCAAAGACAAGGGAACTACTCACCTACAGGGACCACCTACCAAGATTAGTTAACGCCTTCTCCTCTGCTGTACCTAATAAACACACCGGGTTCTGATTTTCAGCAGTTAGAGAACCCCACCTGACCCCAGCTTCATTGTGTATGTGTCCTTGTGTCTGTCTTTTCTTCATTCCGTCACCCTCTCCTAGCCAGGGCCCCCGGACCCCAGCTTTGAAGGATGTAGAGAGCATAGAAGAAGCCACATTCGGGTGGCTCGGGAGGCAGAAGCAGACAGATCTATGTAAATTCATAGTCAAAGACAGAAGTCACCGGCCCTGTAATGAACGGGGCCTTTGGGAGAAACAAGGTGGGGTGGTCAGTGTAAGGCTCAACCACCAGCTACCTGCTAATGGGAAACATCTAGCCTGCGCCCTGGGGTATTGACTGGGTGACCGCCAATGTAAAGCAAATAAACCCCTAAATTGCCTTCAGTTGAGGGTGTTTTCACACGACAACAGAAACGAAAGTAGAACACGGAACAAGTTAAAAACAAGGGAAGACGGCCCTCTAGGTGAGCCTTAGGGGTGGCAGGAACCGGGTAGGCTTTTACCCTGCATCTGAGTCGCCTCAAAGGGGTCAGTGCCTGCAGCAACCAGGGAGGGAAATGGGGACGGGGCCGCTCTGCCTCGCCCACACAGCCTTCTCCAAAGCCTCCTCCCGATGCATGCTGCCCCACGGGCGGGAAAGGAAAGCGGCGCACAGGTGCAGGGCGCCAGCACCTCCTTCGATTTAGAATAAACACACCGGAGCTTGCCCTGCAGACCCGTTCCCAGGCCACCCGAGGTCACACGACCGCTCTGAAGCCCAGAAGTTAGCGGTGGGGTTTGGGTGCGGCGCCCGCGCAACTCCACGAGCGCCCCCCGCCCGCCCGCCCGCTGGGTCCCGAGCGCTGCCAGTGCGCGGCTCCTGCAGTTGCAGTTTCTTCGTTGCCGCCAAGAACTCGGGGCGACAGCGAGCGGCTGCGGCGACAGGAAACCCGGGCGGCAGCCATCGAGCCTCGGTAGCTGGGCCGGGAAAGCCGGGAGCGCAACGCAGCCCGCGCGGGAGCAGCCTCAAAGAGAAAAGAAAAAGAAAAAGCAGGAAAAAACGAAAAGAAAGAGGACGGTCTTGTACGCTTTGTAGGAGGAGCAGACGCCATAGTGCACGCCGGCACCAGGATGGCCGAGTGGTTAAGGCGTTGGACTTAAGATCCAATGGACATATGTCTGCGTGGGTTCGAACCCCACTCCTGGTATAAGTGCAACTTTTGTTCTTTTCCTCACGGTCGGCCTTTTTAGGTCCAGATTTCTTGAAATATTAGAAATCAAATTTCCAATCGTAAGAAATGCAGTTAAAGCCTTAGTAGAGTGCTGCTTGTAAGCCTAGTTTTCCCTTAGTGAGGCGACCCAGTTTCCGGGGACCAGTCCTCGACAGGGAACAGCAAACCTCGGCTAGCTGACCCTACCTGAGCAGAGGAGGCTGGCGGGGAAACCTGGTATCAACCAGGTTTTGCAAAAGTGCTTTTCCAAAGAAGGAAAAAGTAAGTTCGCCTCTGCCTTTCTCTGCCTCTCCACTCTCCACTCCCTTCTTTTCTATTTCCCTTCTTTCCTTTTTCTTTTTATTTTCTTTTTTTATCTCCAAAGTTTAACCTGTTCACACGCAACCCACCCTTCAGTTAACCCCAAGTAGGTACCATTATTCTGAAGACCCAGAACTTGAAATATTTTTGTTTTTTTTTTCCTATTTTCTTCAAAAGTATTTTTAATCAAAGCAGTCTACGATCTTAAACAGAATGTGAAGGTGCGGCTCAAGGAACTCTCCAACCCTTTGAGTAAATTGAGACTAAGACAGTGATTAAATCCCTCAATACAAACATAAAACTTAGGAAACACTGACCATTAGCACTGATCATTTATTTCCATCTGATCCTCAGGCCCCATTCAATTATCTGGAGTCGTAGAAATATTCTTTGCATTGAAACGCTCGTGTTCAGAATCATGTTTCTGGTTTTCCAGTCCCGGCTCAAAACTCTATGGGAAATGTGATCAGCATACTTAAACAGTGACGCCTACTGGTAAACTTGAGGTAAATTTGTTTAGCTAAAACAATTTTTTTTTTTTGATAAAACATTTTTTAGTAACTGTTTAGGACATTAAGGCAGATGTTGACCACAGACAGAAGGTGTCCCCCCCCAACCCTTTGAATCTTTGATAAATAGTCTTCCTTTAAATAGAATCACTCATCTCTGAGATAACATTTCATGAGCATTGTTATAATTGTATAAAACCCTTCTCTGGCTTCATTGATCTTTGTTTCAATTAAACGTTTGCTTTTCAAACTTTGAAGATGATTATGAAGTTAAAGATATATATAATATATAATAATTATATATATATATAATTAAGACACAGATATCATGGTCACTTTGAAGACTTCTCCTACACAAGAAACTTTCTTAATCCTCCCCAATAGTGAGTTGGCGCTTAGGGACTTTGATTAGCTTGTTTTATTTTCCACTTTTATTCATTTATTTTGTCTACTCATGCTTGCCTGAATATATGGGTGCCAGCCCAGGAGGAAGCCATGAGTCCCCCGGCATGGACGTATAGTTTATAAACTGTCACGTGGGCACTAGGAACCAAACCTACGTCCTCTGGGTGCAACAAGTGCTCTTGGCTGCTGACCTAGCTCTTCGACCCACACAGCCTGTTTCTCATTTTTAGACACAGTTTCAGTTAGTCAGTTATGCACCTCATGCATTGGGCTTATTATTCAAGCGGAGTAAATTTTAATGCCTCAAGCGCTAAAATTTTTATTAGCATATTTATAGCACAAAATGATGTCTTTCATAACAAGTTCAAACATATGTGTCATGTGATTTGTTTGTATTCACTCATGTTACTCCGCCTTGCCCCACCCCACACCACCCCAACTCTATTCCGTTCCTCTTCCCTTATACTGCTCCTTCCACTTTCAGATCACACACACACACACACACACACACATATACATATGCATATATATTAACATTGGAAATGTCCATTTTCCAATGTAATTCCACACTACATTGGAACCTATCATACCTGTCTTTCTGAACTGTCCTATTTCAGTTAGCATGATCTTCAGTTTCATCCTTTTTCGTGCAAATGGCATAATTCTGTCCTTGGATGTGGCTGCGTAAAACTCCATTGTGCATGTATACTGAATTTTCTATATCCACTCATCTACGTTAAATGCCTCAGCTGTTCTCTCTCCTTGGTTGTTGTGGGGGTGGGGATGCATCAGTAAACATATCTGTGCTGGGCGGTGGTGGCACACACCTTTAATCCTAGCACTCGGGAGGCAAAGGCAGAGGCAGGCGGATCTCTCTGAGTTCTAGGCCAGCCTGGTCTACAGAGCTTGTTCCAGGACAGGCTCCAAAGTTACAGAGAAACCCTGTCGAAACAACAACAACAAAACAAACAAACAAACAAAAATCCAAAATGTCTGTGCATGTGTCTTTGTGGTTGCTGAGTTAGACTTCTTTGGTAAATACCCAGGAGTAGTATACTATATGATAATTCTATTTTTAGGGTTGTGTTTGTGTGTAACTTCTATTGTTTATTTCCATAGTACTTGTGACTAATTTATATTCCCACTAGTATTGTATTAGGCCTGCCACCTCCACTCTAGTCAGCATTTCTTTGATTTTGTGTATGTATGTGTGTGTGTTTGTGTGTGTATGAAACAGGGTCTCTCTATGTAGTCCTGGCTATTTTGGAACTTAGTATGTAGACCAGGTTAGCCTTGAACTCTGTGATCTGCCTGCCTCTGCTCCTGAGTGCTAGGATAAAAGGTATGGGCTACCATGCTCAGCTTTTGTTTTGTTTGTTTGTGATTTCTTAATGGTAGCCATTCTGACTGGGGTGAAGTGGAATCTCAAGTTAGTGTACTTGTAGAGACACCACCTAAGAGACAGAGAGCATACATCTATTCATTTCCTATAACTGGACACAAGACCATTGTGAACCAGTTTGACTTACATTGAATTTCCATTAACACAAATGTCAGTATTCCTTTTATCAGAGTACATGCAAGGGGATGATTGCTGTTTGCTCCATTGAAAAGAATGGTGCAAGTGAATGGGCACAGAGGTGCACACCTCTAAACTCACTATTTATGGCCAGGGGCAAGCAGACCTCTGCCAGTTTGAGACTGGCTTGGTCTACAGAGCAAGTTTTAGACCAGCCAGGATTATATAATGAGACCCTAGTAAAAAAGGAAAGAAAGGAAGGAAGAATGGAAGGAAGGGAGGGAGGGAGGAAGGAAGGAAGGGAAGACAAGTAGACAGACATACTGAAATAGAATCTTAGGTGCTAGATATCAGTATTGCACACAGACTAAAGTTAATATAGAGATATGTGGAGTGACATCCCAGTGTGAGCAGACTGCCTTGGGCAGTGATGGCAGTGATGGTCTGTGACTGGGACACAGGAAATGAGTCAGCCGGGGTCAGCAGCACCCTATCAGCCATCTCTGTCCAGGGACAGCACTAGGTGCTCACCATTGTGAAATGGGAACTGTGCCTAACAGAGTGACTCTAGAATTTTATGTGCACTCACTCCCTACCCGCTGAATAAGTGAGTGACCTTAAAATCCACAGGAAATATTTTACACCTGATTCTGTACATTGTGGCCTTGAGTGTCCTCTTTTAGGGTGTGTGGTAAGAATCTGTCACGGATACATTTTAACCAGTTTTGGTAGTCACACAGACACAAAAATGACTGCTGTAAAAGAAGACTGCATACTACAGATCCCTGGGACCAGGAGGTCTGCAAGGCCCATTGCAGAAGTCTCAAAATCGGGGGCGGGGCGGGGAGGAGGGTGCGCGAAAGGTGTGGTTTGCACAGAAAGATGGGAAGCAGGCTGAGGTCTGACTGGTTTGGGTAAAGTCAACAGTGTGGTACCCCTAAGAATTAGCAAACTCTGGAAGGGACATCCTGCTCTAGGAAAGAGGCCCCAGATCCCAGAGCTTCAGCAATACAAGGAAGAATAGAGTAAGGGTTCCCACAGTGCGGGGTAGGCTTTCTGCTATGGCGTTTGTTCATCTTCCCCCTTTCTTCTAGACTAGATAGAGCCAAGATTCAGAGCCCAAAGAGGACCTCAAGTCACTTATTAGTCATTTCTATCTTGGAAGGTTTTAACAGGTGCTTGAGCAATTCAAATCTCAAATTTATCTTTGGGAATAGGCTGTACTTTTGGCCATTTTATTCGTTGCTATCTATAGTGTAGGAAGGTTGGTAGTTATCTGAAGAGGTACTTCCTCCCCTCCCCCCTCCAGAGGGTCTCACTCCTTAGCGCTGGATAGCGTAGAACTCACTGTGTAAACCAGGCTGGCCTGGAACTCAATGAAAATACTTCCTCTGCCTTTGCCTCTCAAGTGCTGGACCTGACAAAAGGTAACTTTTAATGTTGTATTTAAACATGGATTATTAAGAAAAATGATGAGGGGCTGGAGAGATGACTCGGTGGTTAGGAAGACTGGCTGCTCTTCCAAAAGACCCAGGTTCAATTCTTAGCACAACCACGGCAGCTCACAACAATCTGTAACTCCAATCCCAGGGGATCTGGCACCCTCACACAGACATACATGTAGGCAAAAAACCAATGCACATAAAATTTTAAAAAAGAAAAAGGGAAAAGATAAAGTGGGCCTGGTGGAAGACTGTAAATCTCAGCACTTAGGGGTCTAGTTACACAGTGAATTCCAGGCCAGCCAGGCTACAGGGAATCACATCTGATTCGGACAAAGGTCAATGGAAAGAGCTAATATTTGCCTCTTAGGGCTGAGGAAATGGATCACTGGATGTAACTGGGCGGTCATGGTACACGCCTTTAATCCCAACACTCGGGAGGCAGAAGCAGGGAGATCTCTGTGAGCTCAAGGCCAGAATGGTCTACAAGGGCTAGTTCCAGGACAGGCAGGACCCTACAGAGAAATGCTGTCTTGAAAACAAAACAAGCAAACAAACAAAGAGCACAGGGCATTTCAGTTCCCAGCACTCACTTGGTGGCTCACACAACCA
Organism: Ondatra zibethicus; assembly: GCA_004026605.1. Taxonomy (NCBI): domain Eukaryota; kingdom Metazoa; phylum Chordata; class Mammalia; order Rodentia; family Cricetidae; genus Ondatra; species Ondatra zibethicus. The sequence continues at coordinate 40,583 of PVIU01003842.1, read as the reverse complement.
CTTAGATGGTTGATCACAACCGCCTATATCTCCAGTTCCAGGGCACTTGACACCTGTGGCCTACACAGGTACCTGCACTCATGTGCACATACCCACATGCAGATATACGTACCCATACATAATTAAAACAGTAAAAACCAATTTTTTAAAAAATTTGTCTCAGCTCTCCCTCCTATAGAAGTTCACACACAAGTCTTGTTTTCTCTTCAGCACAGAGGCTGTGCGTTAATTTACTGCTATCTCAGGCAGCAACTGTAACTCCACAGTTACTGGCCTGTTTATCTAGCAGTGGCCCGGATGCTCAGCCTGCAGTCTGGCAAGAATTCTGCTCCCACAGGCACCAGCCCTAAAGGTGGTGCCACAGTTGCTACCACTAAAGGCAGCTTTAACAAAATCTCTAACCTTCTAAGTATGAATAAGACTCGAGAGTCAAAGGCTGGGGTGAAAACCTGTGAGCTCAGAGAGGCTGACTAACAGCCAGCTAATCCTCTCTCCTCCTTGGCATCAGTGGAAGAAGCATGCTTCTGCTTTGCCAAAGCAGAAAAATCTGTACCCCTCCAAACCCCACCCTACTACTTCCTGTGTCTCTCTATCTCTCCTGAATGGCCTCTGAGACTCCATGATTACTTTCTGTCAACTAGTTGCTAAGGCAGCCTCCTGACCCAGGGTTAATTTTATTTAATGAATGCAAATGCAAACTCTGGGTTCACAGTGTGATTAAATATCCCCAAACACAGAAGCAAGCATGCTTGCAAAATCCACAGGATAGTACATGCCCAGTGAAGTATTTTTCAGTTGCTTGCTTGGTTGGTTTAAGACAAGATCTCACCATTTAGCCCAGGATAGCTTCATGCTTACTATGTAGCCCATGCTGGTCTTGAACTCAAGGTATTCCTGCTCCCCCTTCCCAGTACTGAGGGAAAGGACCAGAGTCAGCACAGGACATGCCAAGACCTCATTCCCAGCACAAAGGAGATTTATTTGCCCCAGAGGGACAGGGGGCAGGGAATAAGAGCTGAAGACAGGAGACAGAGGACAAGGGAGAAGGGAAAAGGAACAAGGAAGAGGGGAGAAAAGGGGCAAGGAAGAGGGAAGGGATATTTGCCCCAGAGCGGGAACAAAGGACTGACTCTAAATAGAGAGACAGACATGGCCTATAGGCAAATGGTCATTTATGAAGGGAAAGGAGGAACCCTGGGTTAGAATAAGTTGGCTTGTTTTGATTGGGTATATTAATTAGGTGAACCAAAGGGGGGCTTTTTATTGCTGGGCTTCAATACTTTGATAGCTGGACCTTGGTGGTCAGTCACAGGATGAGGAAATGGCCAAATATGGGAACGGACCTTGTGGGCTAGCTTTAGGAATGTACTCTAACAGTTTTTAGCAAACTGGAGAAGGGTAAAAGGCAAAGCCTCTTCACCCTATTTGTCAGTGCTCCGGGCTGTTGGAGCCCTTCACTGAGATTCCAGCCCTGAGGTTTCACACCCTGCCCAGCCCGAGTCTTAACCTCAGATCCACCCCTGGTTAGCCAGGACTTTGAATTCATGCTTATTAGGTCTCCAACTCATTGCCTCCTCACCTAAAGATCTTTATAGCAACTGATTCTGAGGGGTCAATCTGTTGCTGCTGTAATGTTTAGCAAGCACTTGGCGTGTAGAGTAGCCAATAGACTGAGATATCATTGCACTGATGGGGTTGACAGATCAGTTTTTATATAATGTCAAGATTGCTCATAAAATTTGTATCCGTATTCTCATAACAATTGTCGAGCAATAAAATAAGATTTAATTTCAAAGACAGGGATTTTGGAAGAAGACATAGATTGCATTTTTCTGGTTTGGTTGTTGAATTTCTTGTGTTATTTACCAGCTTTTAAATGCCTAGTTTTCCATCGTCTTCTTGTTCAAAGAAGAAATTTTGGGTAAGTATTTACATAATTTCTTGTTTAAAAAAACAGTAATGTTCTGAAATCTAACTTGAAAAGAAAAGAAAAATAAACTCTTGAATTTTCAAATACACAGTGAGTGAGTTTATTGTTTTCCCCGGGGTGTCACACCCACTGGTTAGTCACAAATAGCTATATTAAGAATGTTGTTCACATTTTTTAAACACTAGCAATTCTGACCCACCCAGCTCAGTGATTTAAAACTGTAACCTGACTTTAATATTTTTATTCTACATAGGAAAAAATAAAAAATTTCTATCATTGAGATTAAAAATGATCATATTCTTTTTACTATCATGTAAAACTGACTATATCATATAGGTATCATTATCATATCATAATCATAAAAATTAACAATAATTTTCTGCTTTCTGGTAGGGCAAGGTAATTTATGTGTGACTGCCATTGAAGTCCATTCTTATACAGGCTGTCTTCTACTGTGACTAGGGGACATACTTAGTCAGTCCTCTTGGTGCAGGACAAAGAACAGCATGCAAAAGTATCCCCTCTTAGCCTGAAATAACAAGTAAATGGAAAGAGGCCTAATAAGCTCAAATGACCTTAACATTCCATGGAATTGAATCAGTCAGTTTCTTTGATTTGGATTTGTTGTCTCCTATGAGTAATCCTCAGGCCAAAGTTGAGAATGGATGTTCCCCGATCTGGGTGAAGGGAGGTCCCTGGTGTTCCCTTCCTCTCTATATGTCAGTCCATAGGCCAGCCTTTGACTGCCCCGGCAACACAGCTACCCCAGTCCCTTTGGTTTTGTGTTTGTTTTTGTTTTTGAAATGGGATCTTTATATCAAGGCTGGCCTTAAACTCTCAATCCTCCTGCTTTAGCCTCCTGGTATGATTATGAGTGTGTGCCACCATACCCAACTTATCATTAACCCATCTTTTCAAAATGTTTAAGATGTCTCTTCCCCCACCCCCTTTGGTTTTTCAAAACATGGTTTCTTTGTGTAGGCCTGGTTGTACTGGAATTAGCTCTGAGCAGGCTAGCCTTGAACTCACAGAGTTCTGCCTGTCTCTGCCTCCTGAGTCCTGGAATTAAAGGAGTTCCCTAGCATCACCCAGCATTTAGGAAAGTCTTACACAGAGAAACTAGCACACTGAAAACCACCACACTCTAGTTCCACCTGAGCAGTTAGTTAGCTGGGGATATAGCTCAATTGCCAAGTACTTAGCATGCATTTAAGCTCTGTGTACTTAGGTAGCATGCATTTAAGCTCTGTGTACTTAGCATGCATTTAAGCTCTGTGTACTTAGGTAGCATGCATTTAAGCTCTGTGTACTTAGGTAGCATGCATTTAAGCTCTGTGTACTTAGGTAGCATGCATTTAAGCTCTGTGTACTTAGGTAGCATGCATTTAAGCTCTGTGTACTTAGGTAGCATGCATTTAAGCTCTGTGTACTTAGGTAGCATGCATTTAAGCTCTGTGTTTGATCTCCAGCGCCACATAAAACTTGGTGTGGTGGGGCTCACCAGTAATGCCAACTTTTAAGAGGAGGCAAAAAGACCAGGAGTTCAAGAGAGCTTGAAGGTACCCTGAGATACATGAGACTCGGTCCAGTTCAGGGTGGGGTAAAGAGACAAGGTCCTGTCCTCTTGTGTTAGACAACTAATAACAATAATTATTTCCTAATTACTTTGTACAGCCCTCCTTGAACTGTAGCCAGTAGCCATCAGCTTCTGAGAGGGCGCCCATGTTCAGTACACTGGGTTTGGGGGTGATGGGAGAAAGGCCTATCCAGCCACGTGGATCCAGTCCGCTTGCTCTCCTCCTGTGGACCTGATAGGACCCCTCACTCCTGGCCGTTCCCGTGTCCCAATGCTGAATTCCACTTACTTCTTCCCACTGACTTTAACTATTGTTTTAGGTGATTAAGATTCTTCAAATTCCCATCATTGCCGAGTTGGTTCCCTGTAACCCAGGCTCGCCTGGAATCTACTGGCTAGGTAGGTGAGAGAGATTCAATCTCCTCATCTGTCTGCTCCCCCCCCCCCCCCCCCCCCACACACACAAGTGCTAGGGTTACCAGCAGTGCCCCCTCAGCCAGCTCTGTGGAGGTCTTAAGTATAGCGATGCTCTGATTAAAGATATTCTTCCCATGTGGAACTGACACACTGATTCATACTCTTTGTGAATACGAATACTCGATTTTTAACCTACTCCAAACTGACTTTTGATGACTGCTTCATTATCATTTATTTGCTGAGATCACAAACTATCTGCAGATTGCATACTATTCAAATCTTGTCTTATCATAATGATCTTATTTTTCCAAGCTTTCTGTTTAATAGGTTATTAATGAAACCACCTAAGTCATCACACTGAGCTACCTCCACAGCCCTGAGACCTGGTGGAATCCTAAAGCCTTACTCTTTCCACATTGCCTCTAGTTGTTCTCAGAGTCATAGGACCTCTTTCTGTTTTTACATTAGGCCAGTTTAATGGCTATTGTCTGGTTTGAATCTTGTCTCACAGGCATTTTCAAGGGCAAGACTGGTTTAATGTGGCTGGGACAAAGAGTGTCCAGTGCCTCAGTTCCTTAATGATAAATACACAACTCCTCTTCCTCATCACCTTCTTCTCCTACACTTTGCCCTCCTCTTCCTCACGACTCCCCACCTCCAACATCTTTCCCCCAACTCCTGCTGACAAGGTCTTGTTTATCTTCGAGGATCTCAAACTCCTGTACCCAAAACAACCTTGAACTTCTGCTGTTCTTGTCCCTGCCTGCCAAGTACTAGGATTATAGCCCATGCTACCGTACTTGTTTTATGGGGTGGTGGGGATCACAGGGTTTTATGGGTGTGACATAAACATGGTATCAACTTAGCTAAAGCCCCACCTCCATAGACAGCCATTTTTAATTAACATTTTTACTTTATTTTATACACCTACCACAGTTTCCCCTCCCTTCTTTCTTCCTAGTCCCTACCCCTGACTCCTATCTACCCCTCCCCCCCATCCACCCACTCCTCCTCCATCTCCATTCAGCAAGGGGCAGGCCTCCCATGGGCTTGAACATCAAGTTCAAGCCCAGCAAGTCTGAGGTGGAACTGAGCTCCTTGCTGTGAATAAAGGGTCAGGGTAAATTCAGCATAGGGAACAGGTTCCCAAAGCCAGCTAAGCACCAGCGATAGGTCCTAATCTCACTGCTAGGAGCCCTACAAACAGACCAAGCTACACAACTGGACGGCCATTTTTAATAGTGTCTTGAGTCCCTATCTAGATGTCTCACTGAATCGTCACTTGCTTAAACCTAATTCAAGAAGGCAAGCACAATCTTCTTTAAGAGCAAGTTGTGCCTAATACACAATTATGAACCTAAACTACTTGTAAATAGAACATCGCTATCCCAAATACAGATCTCAGGGCAGCTTTTTAGTTCAAGGGAAGTTTAGAGGTTTTTGTTTTCTTTTTTTAATATCATTGTTTGTATGATTGGTTGCGTGGGGTTGGGGGGCAGTTGTTTGCTTTTGAGACAAGATCTTGCCCTGAATTCAAGCTGACTTCAAAATCATGGTCCTCCTGTCCCAGCCTCCTGAGTGCTGGGATGGTAAGTATGTTGTACCCCACCCATCTTTAATACCTTTAGTCTAGGCTCCCTGAAGTTTAGAGATGTGATCACTTGAGACAACTCTGGCTACCTGATAACGTATTTTTGCCAGACCAAAAGAGGAAGAGGAGAAACAGGGGAGGAAGGGGAGCAGCAGAGAACAGCAGCAAGCCAAACCTCTTCATAAGCAAGCACAGGAGCAGACCCTTGAAGACTTCGTGCTGGGTAGTGTTGTGTGCAAAGATCACATTCTTGAGCTTGTGGTTGAGTGGGAAGGGCAAGTACCGAGGAAGAGGGAAGATTCTTTCCAAACAAAGGGAGATTTGAGCAGACAAGCAGGGAGAACTCGCCCCACGGAGGCATCTGAACTTGAGAAGGGGAGGCAGTCCTCAGAAGGGTACTTGGAGTTGAACAGAGACACTTCTGTTAGGGACAATCGCAAGCTGGCAGCTACTCAGAAAAGTTTGCCTACTGTGACTGCCTCTTCTGACTAGTTCTCCGGGCTCCCGAAGTGGAGGGGGGGGCTGTGCCTGGCCTGCCACTTCTAGAGAAAATGGCTTAGGATGTGCCATTTTCTGAATCCGGACAAGCACATCAGTCCTCCACAAAACCCCCTCACAAAAAGTAACATCTTTATTCTCTGTCACCATCCAATAAATTAGACATTTGGTTTTATGTTGTTGTTGTGGGTTTTTTTTTTTTGCCCCCAATAGTTCAGAAAATAACAGTGTCCAGAATGATGACTGTCTCCGCCTCTCCATTTCTTCGATAGAAATCTAAGCACCATGTTTGAACAGAAAGCCAAGGAAGAAGCCCACATTGCCCCACACTTCCTTTTCGTTCCCAGGGGCCATGAAAATAGGTCCTGGTCAGTGACCAAGACAAAGTGTTGCTGGACAGCTTCCAGGGAAATGTCCTTAGAAGACCCTACGCGTGTGCTCTTTGCCTGTTCCCACAAACATAGATATGATGGCTGGTGTATTAACATCACATCACACCGCGAGGATGGAAGGCACAGGGAAAGTGAGCTAGGACAAGCGCCTTCCTAAGTCTTTACTAGATCACAGTGCCATTCAGCCCCAGTCACCCAAGCTTCCGTGAGTCCACAAAAACAGACATACATAAAAATGTCTTCGAAGATTCTTCTCTTGGAGCTGTTGTTAACTCTACCTGATAGGAATGAATAATATACATTTTAGAATTACTATAAGCAATCCAAAAACTCACTACCTGCCTCCCATGCCCTTCCCTGCCCCCACCCACCCCCCAGGGTTGACCCCAGCCCTGGCCTTTGAGCATGCTAAACACTACTGCTGAGCTACATCCAGCCCTTTGCCTTTTCTTTTTATCACAACCCTTCTCAATTCTGCTCTGAAATACTGATATGCAATTTAAGGGAACGAGCAGATCTTCAATCCAACTACATGAATATCAACCTTGAAGAAATCGCGTCAGCCTAAAAATACAGGACATAATACCAACATTACTGCATCAGGCCAAACAGAAAAGAGCCTGGGGGTGTGTTTATTTCTAAGTTTCTTAGGACACCACAGGGACAAAAGCCTGTGAAACTGTACGATTTAGCCCCAGTAATGCAACCCCATCTTGGGTTTTCCCATTCTCTGCCTTCCTCAAAGATTAAATATGCAAGAGAGAGGTTAGAGAGACAGGGTAAGAGGCAAGAACTTACACTTTTTAAATGAAATTTAAAAAGATACAAGGAGCTGGAGATGTAGCTCAGTTGGCAGGGTACTTTCCCAGCATGCATGAAGCCCTGGGTTTGGTCACTAGCACACACACACACACACACACACACACACACACACACACACAAAGAAAAAGCTTTGTGTGTATATATATATATATGTATATATATATATATATATATGTCTACCGTCTAGTGTGAGCACATAGGAGGTGGAAACAGGACGATCAGAAGTTCAAGATTCTCTTCTGATACATAGTAAGTTTGAGGTCAGCACAGACTATGTGAGACCCAATCTCAGAAGATCAAAATAAAGAACATGAGAAAAGTAGGGGCCTCCAAGGGCTGCCTCTGTCACACAAGGGTATTTCTTTCCTTTTTTCCTCCCAAAGCAGTGTTTTCTGGCTGGTCTGGATCTCTCTATGTAGACCAGATTGCCCTTGAATTCTGAGATCCTCCTGCCTCTGTCTCGTGAGTGCTAGGACTAAAGGTGTGTGCCACTATCACCTGGCTTACACAAGAATATTTCACTCAACAACTTCTGCAGAGATCCGACTGTGGTCCCATGGTCCCATAGAATTTTGATGGAGCTAAAAGACTCCTATCACCTAGTGTTGTGGCCATGATATAGCACAATGTGCTTCTAGTGTAAATTAACCTATGAGCTGCCCATCATTCATAACCATAGGATACCAGCCGTGCATAGCGCCTGGTACTTGCTTCTGATAACATTATGTGTTATGTGTACACTATTTTTCATCATTGTTTTAGATTGTGCTTCTCCTAATTTTGCAACTGCCTCATTTTCTCTTATACTTGGTTTAATCTTATTTTGTTTCTATGACTCTAGGAGGAACAGGTTGTATTTGAATATATATGTATATACATTATGTGTGTGTGTGTGTGTGTGTGTGTGTGTGTGTGTGTGTGTGTGTGAAATACTCTTAGACTGACAGATAGATAAATGCAAGGTAGGCTATAGAATCAGGTATCAGGTTTGGGGACATTCTGTTGTGTAGCAGTTTCCTCTGAGTTGGAGTGTCCCACTCTGAATAGAAGCTCCTTTAAGACTCAGGAAGTTCTGAACTGAGAGTAGTGGCATATGCACACCTTTAATCCCAGCAGTCAGGAGGCAAAGGCAGGAGGATCTCTGTGAGTTTGAGACCAACCTGGTCTACAGAGTGAGTTCCAGACTAGCCAGAGCTACAGAGTGAGACCCAGTCACAAATAAAATCAAAGGCTCTGGAGGTACTGAAGGGAGGCTTGTTATGACTCTGGAGGCCAACAACTCACTAGCCTCAGGAAGAATCTGAAACTGAACAAACTCACTTGTTCTTCACTTCCTATGTTATCTAAGCAGTAAGGATTTCCGAGAGAAGAGCCTCCAGTCTGTCAGGCTGCCTGCAGGCTGTAGAAAGAGCTCTAGTAGTGCAGCTTTCCTTTGTCATCACCTTTGGTGGGCTGAGCTATTGCATGGAGCAGGTACCTTTACGTCTATGGTGCTGTAAATAACCCCTTGCCCATACTCCTATGAGTAACCCCCAAAAAACTCATTGGTTAACTAAACTGGACTTTGGTGGTACCATTACTTTGATCTTTTGTCTGTCCCCGAGCTGGAAGTGAGTGGACTAGATGTTTGTTCTTATTTTCCAGGAATCATGTCAGACAAGCACACACACACACACAGACACACAGACACACACACACCACCACCACTACCATCACCACTTTCACCACCACCACCACAACGCTGGCTGCTTTTTTTCAAGTCATTTATTTGAAGTTCAGTGTTCTGGCACACACCTGCCACAACAGGATGGGGAAGTGTGAACTGGGGGGGGGAGGCAGAAGCTCAAGGTCATCCTTGACTACACAGAGAGTCAGAGGGCAAAAGAACAACCAGCAAACAAAACTAAGGCATTTATTTGGGCTGGAAAGGTAACTCAGGTACAAGCTCTAGGTTTGATCCCCAGCACCAGGGACTGGTTGGCAAGCTGATCCCCAGTCTTACTCCCCTTATCTTAGTCAAAATGCCAAGAAATAATTAAATCCCGATCCGTGTGGGAAGAAAGAGAAAGGTGGAAAGTGGCAGTCTTACCAGGATCCTTGACAGCCATCTAAGGAAGGGACCACAAATGGCCACCACCAGCTTGAACGCTCATGCTGGCCCTGAGGTCACAGTGATTTAAGCACACACTCAGCTGAACTCTTACCACTTGGAGATAGTCTAGAAAATGGCACAGCCAAAAGTACCTGAGAAACTGACTTGTGCTGTGGAATATTGATTTAACCAGGAAAAGACGTGTTATATTTGTTCATGCTATATTTATTAGCCATGTAAAGACGTATGTATTGCATTTACATTAATTAAATAAAATTAACCTGGGCACAGAGAGGCAGGGTTAGCTAACTGGTCAATAGGAAGAAGCAGGGAGAAACTTAGTATGGTTTTGTTAGTTGAGATGGTGTGGAATGGAGTTACTTCCTGAACACCAGCAAAGAGAGGAAGTTAGCCACTTGCTATTCTAATTCTCTGAGCTCACAGGTTTTCATCCTAGCCTTTAAACCTAAAGTTTTAGTGGAATGATAGAGTTTAGTTAGAACTACCTTTAGTGGCAGCAACAGAGCCATTTGGGAGGAACATAATCCCTTTTAGCGGCTGGGCTGCTAGTAGTTTGAGGTACAGCCACAGTAAGGAAGGTAAAACAACAGACCTGCCCTGGAGTCAGATGTGGGGTGGGAGGGTAGAATCAAGGTGCACTGTAGTAGGGGACTGCTCATTCATTTCCTGGTCACCCAGACCCAAATAATAACATAGAAACTATATTAATTACAACACTGCTTGGCCAATAGCTTAGGCATATTTCTAGCGAACTCTTCATATTAAATCAACCCATTTCTATTGATCTGTGTATCACCACGTAGCTGTGGTTTGCTGGTAAGGTTCTGTGAGGAGTCTGTCTCCTTTGGCAGCTACATGGTGTCTCTCTGACTCCGACTACTTTCTCTCTACATTTCTGTTCAGATTTTTTGCCTGACTTTACTCTGCTAAGTCATTAACCAATAAAAGCAACACATATACAGAAAGACATCCCACATCAGCGGACATTTAGAACTTGGAAGAATTACTGTCCCCATCCCTCATTCCCATTTATAGTTTCTACAATTAGGGCTGGTGAGATGGCTCAGTGGTTTGGAGCACTGACTGTTCTTCCAGAGGACCTGGGTTCAAATTCCCAGCACCCACATGGCAGCTTGCAGCTGTCTGTAACTCCAGTTCAAGAGAATCTGACACCATTATACCAATGCACATGAAATAAAGTTAAAAAAAATAGTTTCTACAATTATTTCCCTTTTGCCAGAACTTAGTGTTTGTACATTTCTTTAATCACGAATAGATCGTTTTATCTGTTTGCTGGTGCCTGGGTGATCACTTGCTAAATATATTTCACCATTTTATTTACTTCAGGCTAAAGCCCTGGCACCAATACGTTGGCTCCTCCACACCCAACACTAAGCTGCACATTTCAAAGATAAATCACTGTAATTATTTATCCTCTTGAAAAGAAGCAGGAGATATGCACGTCAAACTAATATGCACCTTTAACCCACTTGAATGACACTTTGGAGAATGGTTGCTGGGAACCCTTAACATTGGCTTCATATTTCCAGATTCTCTCAATTGTAGGAGATAATTAAGGCTTGTAGAATGCGTTGGGAAATTTTTATTTATTTTTCAGAGAGTCCCACCCCTAGCTATATATATGTATATATATACAATTTTTATTATTTTATTTATTTATTTATTTGTTATGTATACAACATTTTGCCTCCATGTATGCCTGCACGCCAGAGGAGGACAGCAGATCTCATTACAGATGGTTGTTAGCCACCATGTGATTGCTGGGAATTGAACTCAGGACCTCTGGAAGAACAGTCAGTCCTCTTACCCACTGAGCCATCTCTCCAGCCCCCTTTATTTTATTTTTTGAGACAAGGTTTCCCTGTAGCTTTGGAGCCTGTCCTGGAACTAGCTCTTGTAGACCAGGTTGGTCTCAAACTTCCAGAGATCCGCCTGCCTCTGCCTCCCAAGTGCTGGGATTAAAGGCGTGTGCCACCACCGCCCGGCCTATATATATATTTTTAAAGATTCATATTGAATTTCAACGGTCAATTCTGAGGGCTGGTTAATTCCTCAAAGCTCTCCAAAATGAACAGAAAACTAGAGGTTTTGAATCCATAGAAGTTTTTGAGATCAGGCTATGGAAATTTCTATTACATTGCTTTGATTTCCTTTTTAGAAGGTTTTTATTTTTCCTGTTTAAGCAGTTTTCTTAATCATAACTACAGACAATAATCCTCTTTTCTTCCCTTCACTGAAAAAAAAAAAGAAAAATGTGGGTGGAGGATTGTACTAATGCATGTTCCCTATTCCAGTATGAGGCAGAAATAGAAGTTCTCTGAATTTTCCCAGTCAGGTAGATGGATTTAAAAACTGGGTCACATAAGGAGCTAGAGCTGACGTTGTGGACAGAATGGGCAGAAATCCAAGCGCTACTTTCATTCAGGGAATGTGGCAGCCTGGATGGTGAGGTGGGATACAGCCCTCATTCCTGCATAGTTCCCAAGCTGTGCTTCAGGACAGCATTTATTTCTCTGTTGCAGAAATTTCTTGGTCCGTTGTTGGGGAACACCTCACAGGCTCTTGGGGGAAAGTCTTGGCTCGTCAGAATCGTCCCTGGTAGTCCTGCCACTGCTGTGCTCTGAATTATAACGGCTTTCCAAGTTTGATCTACTGCTTGCTCTCTGTGTAAGAAAATTTGGGTGGAAAATGCTAGGGTCGAACTTACTTTCTTTTTTGGCACTTGTTTATGTGTGTATGTGTGTGTGTGTGTGCTCGTACATACATGTGCATGCATGCAGGTGCCTGCAGAGGCCAGAAGAAGGCCTCAGATACCTGGGAACTGCACTTAGAGTTGTGAGCTGTCAGATGGAGTGCTGGGAGCTGAACTCAGGCCCTATAAAGAGCCACAAGCGTTCTTAACCACTGAGCCATCTCTCCAACCCCTTAAATTATTGCCTTGTAATCAGTTTTTAGATGACCAAAACTAATTATAGACAAAACACAAGAAAACAACTTTCGAAATTCCAATTCTCTGTAAAGCAGTTTTCCAATGCTAATTTCTAGAATAATTTGTTTCATCAATCAATGTTCAGTCTCCCCTGCACGGTTCAGAAACCCCCACATACCCCCAAACCCTGCTGGCTCAGAGTCTCCGAACAAAGGAAAGGTGCCAAAAAGACCAGTTTTGCATTCTTGGCGGCTATTGCAACCTCCTCTCCCAAAATTGCCAGCTGCCCAAGTCCTCACCTAAGCACTCAGCTTTTGACGTGGGCACAATCCCAGCTTGTGGTAGACACATTATCACCCCTTGCCTATAGCCTGCAAAATCTCCCTGCTTTAGTTTGGGGGTGCAGCCTCTCTGGCCTTGATCTCTGGGACCTGAGAACCTCTGTAGTTTTGGAACCTGTCCTGAAACTAGCTCTTGTAGACCAGGCTGACCTCGAACTCACAGAGATCCGGCTGCCTCTTCCTCTACCTCCCCAGTGCTGGGATTAAAGGCGTTTGTCACCACCGCCTGGCCTGTTGTATTTTTTCAATCTAGCTTGATTTGGTTTACTGCATCGTCAGATAAATTTATTATGGGTAGCAGGGGCAGAAAACATATTAATCAAATTTGTATAAATTTTTAAACTTTTCTAATATTAAATTTAATAAGAATATTAAACTTGTTTTTACTTTTTTTTTTGAGACAAGACCTTACGTAACCCAGAACCCAGGTTGGCCTGGAGGCCTTGAAGGTTTTTTTTTTTTTTGGTTTGGTTTGGTTTGGTTTTTCAAGACAGGGTTTCTCTGTAGCTTTGGAGCCTGTCCTGGAACTTGCTCTGTAGTCCAGGCTGGCCTTGAACTCATAGGGGCAGAGGCAAGCTGAGCTCTGTGAGTTCAAGGTCAACGTGGTATACTGAGCAAGTTCCAGGACAGCCAAGGATACACAGAAAAACCCTGTCTTGAAAGAAAAAAAAAGAAAGAATGACTGGCATTTGGCCCAGATTCCAAGGGAGGGTGACTTTAAATTCTTAGAATTTCACCCAGGGATAGGGATGTCTTTATTGTCTGTGATGGGCCTTTGGACTTCTGAGTACCTGTTGAGTGTGCTGGGAAGCCTGATCACACAGTTAAAGGGTGAGGTGTTTTGAGCTATAGAGATGCTGACACAGTGACCCAACTTCCAGGCTGAGGAAGAAGCTGGTGTGGTGACTGAGCTCAGTTACAAGGTCTTGTGTCAGTCAGTCCCGTGTGTGCAATGAAGGCCAATGAAAGCTCTGCTCACTGCCACTTGAGGCATGGGTTGGGGAGGGTTTCCGGTTGATGGATATACTGGCATGTTGACATTTGTAAGGAGAGAAGATTTTCTCTGTAGTTAAGACTATTAGCTGCACTTTGTTGTAATAACAACAAAAAAAAATAGCTGAAAAAAATAGCGCAAGGAGGAAAACCTTTTTGACCCACAATTCTAGGGTTTTCAGTTCATCTGTAGCTGGCCTATCTGGCGGAATGAGTGTATTCTAAAGAGACATTTAGGGTTTTTTTTTTGTTTTGTTTTTTGTTTTGTTTTGTATTTTTGAGACAGGTTTCTCTGTAGCTTTGGAGCCTGTCCTGGAACTAGCTCTTGTAGACCAGGCTGGCCTCGACCTCACAAAGATCCACCTGCCTCTGCCTCCCCTGACTAAAGAGACATTTGTACTCCTGTCTTCGTCTATCAGGCTCTTGAAACAATGGGCCAGAAGAAATTAGAATTTCCTATGGGATCCTACTGGGAAAGAAAGTATATGGGTGCCCAGAGGAGGAACTTGTGTCCTGGGGAAAATTACAGCTTCTCAGGTGACTTTGCAGGAGAGACTTGGAACTGAGACACTGGTGGGTAAGCGATGACACTTAGTCAGACTGTTAAGTTAGTTATACAGAGAGCACTTGCTTTCTATCTAAACCCTACCTTAGCTGGATGTGGTGGTGGAGCATGTTTGAGGCCAGCCTGGTCTATATATGGAGTTCCAGATTAGCCAGAACAACCCAGTAAGACTCTGTTTCAGAATAAAATAAACCCTACCCTCAAGTCAGGACCTCAGAAGATGGATTTGGTGAGTTGCTAGATCTCATAGTTGTAGTGGTCTGTCCTGTCCCTTTAAGAGACAAGCCCCGCCCACTCCTCCCTTGCATCATGGGAAACAGATTCCAGCCACCTTGGCTCTGCTCTGTGCTAGCCCCTTCTCTCTCTCTCTCTCTCTCTCTCTCTCTCTCTCTCTCTCTCTCTCTTTCTCTCTCTCTTTCTTTCTCTCTCTCCCCTCTTACTGAATAACTATATCCAAACTCACTCTGCATGGTGTGCCTATCTGTCTCTGTCTCTCACCTGCTGCAACTCCTCGTGGGACCCGGCTGCCCCTTGTGGCCCGCTGTCACCCCTCAGGGAACTACAGTAGTCCCTCTTCTTAATATGACCACATTAAATAAATCTCCTTTTCTTGCTTTTCACTATTAACTTGGCTCCTTTAATTAGCTTATTGAAGACTGGAGGCCAAACCAGGCTTATTGGGGCACAGGATGTGATATTAAAATCTAGTAATTTATGGTTTCATCTTATTGCTTGGGATCAGACAGAACATCATGGGGTAGGTAACATTGGCAGAAGAAACTATTAACCTCATAGCAGCTGGGAAGCCAAGAGAGAAGAGAACAGAGTTGGACATTCCCTTCATTGGCATGCCCCCAATGACCTGGGTAGGTGGTCCTAGATTCTGTAAGAAAGCAGGCTGAGCAAGTCATGGAGAGTAAGATAGTAAGCAGCACCCTTCCATGTCTTCCCCATCAGCCAGATCCCTGCCCCACTTGAGTCCCTATCCTGACTTCCTGTGATGATGAATAGCGCTGCGGAAGTGTAAGCTAAATAAACCTTCCCCTCCCAAGTTGCATTGGTCATGGTTTTTGATCACAGCAATGATAACCCTTACTAGGACAAGTGCCAGAATCAAGCTCCATCCAAGTCAGGGCTGGGATCTTATCAATATCCACCTGGAACAAGGGAGTTAAGAAAGGAGATAGGGAGCAGACAGAAAAGCAAAGCCTGGGGCTTGGTGTTCAAATACTAAGAACAAGTAGACAAAAGGGGTCAGTGCATATGTATCACAGAACAGTACTGCTCATGTTTAAATAAATATGTTCCACTGTATCTGGAAACAAGGCTTGGGTACAGAGCCACCAGCTTCTGCTAATATCATCACCAAATCACTAGAAGCAAGTCTTCTGGTGACTAGCCAGGGTGGAATGGAGTCAGTGGGTACTACAATTATCGTTGCTACATCTGGATGGATCTAAGGTCAGAAACTTTGTACAGGAGGTAAAGAACTTAAGTTCTCCCCATGGATCACTTCTTCAATAAAATGTGCCAGGATCACAACCATCGCAATATATTTTGGTACTTTGGATTTCTTGATAATGAAATATGAATGAGAAACGCTTCTTAGCACTAGGTTGTCCACAAAAGAGTAAGCCGACTGACTGGCTTCCAAATGGTCTCCCAAGGTTGCTGCTACAGAACTCCCTCAGCACACTGTTTTTCCTGGCTTCCAGGTATGCAAAGACCAACTTGCTACTGTTTTAGAATTCAGCTAAGTAAACCTTAGGGCTCTGAAGTATATGAACCAGAGTGTGTGTTTATTTAAATGTAGTTGTCTGGGACTGAAGAGATGGCTCAGTGATTGATAGTATTCTTGTTCGTGGGACTCCAATGCCTTCTTCTAACCTCTTTGAACACCAGTCATGCCCGTGATACACATACATACATGCAGGCAAAGTATTTATAAACACAAAATAAAATTTTAAAAAAATCAAATACATGTTTACACACACACACACACACACACACATACACGATTGTAGTATAACAGACTGGAGAGATGATTCATTCACTAAAAGTGCTTGCTACTCAAAGTTCGGGTCCAAGCATCCACAAAACAAGCCAGGCATTCTTCACATGCCTATAATTCCAACTCTGAGAAGGGAAGAGTCAGGAGGATCTATGAGACTCATTGACTTCAAGACTAGCTAATACATAAGGGAGGAACCCTGCTTCAAAGGAATAGGGGGCGAAGGATAGAGGAAGTCACCCGTCATCCTCTCCTGGCCTCCACATACATGTACAGGGCAATACACATGTACATACACTCTTACCGACATGTACATAGATCTATGCTTCTCATTCAGAGAATTTTCTTTTTTGAAGACACTGCCGCATGTAGACTGGGCTGTCTCTAAACTTACTAATATTGAGGATGACTTTGAATTTCTGATGCTCCTGCCTCTAAGTCCTAAGTACTGGGATAACAGGCATGCACCATCATTACCAGCTTGTGCCCAGCCCCTATGGCACGCACCTTTAATCCTAGAACTTGGGGGATAGAAGCAGACAACACAGAGAAACCCTGCCTCCAAAAAAAAAAAAAGAAAGAAAGAAGGAAGGAAGGAAAACTGAGACGAAAAAAATATTGAAAAGAACAACAATACAACTTATATCTTTATCATATAGGAAACTTTGAAGATTATATTTTTAACTGAATGAGTTGGCATGGATGTGGCTCAGTGACAGGACTCTTCCCTAGCATTCATGAGGTCATGCCTCTGTTCTCCACCATTGAGAAGAAAAAGAAAAGTGGAAGAAATCAGTTGGAATATTTGAGCTGGGGATAGGACTCAGGGGTGGAAGACTTGTGAGCATGCTGAGAACCTATGTTCTAGCATAGCAAAGAGCACGCATGCACATACACACACACACGCACACGCATACACACACCACACACACACACACACACACACACACACACACACACACACACAAATGCCTCACTGTTAATTGAGTTGTTTGGAACCATTCTACCTCTGATGAGTCCCTTAAAGCCCTTCTGAGACAAAAATGCGCTATCAATGCAGGTCATCACCTTTTCAGACAGACTAAACCGTTAAAAATGTCAACATCTTGCCTTAAAATCGGTTTCCAGGGCCTTTCTCTCATGAATTTTCGTTTATCTCCATGGAACCCAACCAAACACATGTAATCATTGTTGTAACACAAAGTTTCTTTGCTTCTTGAAGAGACTTCTTCAGTAAGGACTCTGCCTCTTTAATACCCTGCCTCTTCAGGGACAAGTGCCCCAGAAGTTCCTCAAGCTGAATTCCTTTAAGGCTCCTCTACTTTATAGTCCTTCCGATGCTCACTACTCGAGACTTTTGTTTCATTAGAGCCCCTCGTAAACTATGTAAATTAGTTGAAGTCCAGGCTAAACTTAGCCTGCCCAGTTCAAAATGTCAGCGGGAGGTCCAGGAAAGACATAGCTTGTCATGGGTTTGCAGAGATTCCAGGCTTCAGGGTTCCCTGTCTCTCTGATTCCCTAGCTCCATTTTCTTACAAGAACAGTTTTTTTTTCCATGATATTTATTGAGCTCTACATTTTTCTCTGCTCCCCTCCCTGCCTCTCCCCTCCCTCCTTCAACCCTCCCCCAAGGTCCCATGCTCCCAATTTACTCAGGAGATCTTTTCTTTTTATACTTTCTACTTCCCATGTAGATTACAGCTATGTAAGTCTCTCTTAGTGTCTGTATTGTTGTCTAAGTTCTCTGGGATTGTGGTTTGTAGGCTGGTTTTTTTTGCTTTATGTTTAAAAACCACCTATGAGTGAGTACATGTGATAATTGTCTTTCTGTGTCTGAGTTACCTCACTCAAAATAATGTTTTCTAGTTCCATCCATTTTCCTGCAAAATTCAAGCTGTCGTTATTTTTTTTATGCTGTGTAGTACTCCATTGTGTAAATGTACCACATTTTTTTATTATCCATTCTTCGAGGGCCATTTAGGTTGTTTCCAGTTTCTGGCTAGGACAAACAAAGCTGCTATGAACATAGGTGAGCACATGTCCTTGTGGCACGATTGAGCATCCTTTGGATATATACCCAAAAGTGGTATTACTGGGTCTTGAGGAAGGTTGTTTCCTAATTTTCTGAGAAATTGCCACACTGACATCCATAGGGGTTGTACTAGCTTACATTCCCACCAGCAATGCAGAAGTGTTCCCTTTTCTCCACAGCCTCTCCAGCATAAGTTGTCATCAGTGGTTTTGATCTTGGCCATTCTTACAGGTATTAGATGGAATCTCAGAGTTGTTTTGATTTACATTTCTCTGATGACTAAGGATGTTGAACATTTCCTTAAGTGTCTTTCAGCCATTTTAGATTCCTCTGTTGAGAGTTCTCTGTTTAGGTCTGTACTCCATTTTTTTTTATTGGATTATGTGATCTTTTGGTGTCCAAATTCTTGAGTTCTTTGTATATTTTGGAGATCAGAGGTGGGTTAGTGAAGATCTTTTCCCATTCTGTAGGCCATTGTTTTGTCTTGTTGACCGTGTCCTTTGCTTTACAGAAGCTTTTCAGTTTCAGGAGGTCCCATTTATTAATTGTTTCTCTCAGTGTCTGTGCTGCTGGGGTTCTATTTAGGAAGTGGTTCCCTGTGCCAATGCATTCAAGTGTACTTCCCACTTTCTCTTCTATATGGTTCAGTGTGGCTGGCTTTATATTGAGGTCTTTGATCCATTTGGATTTGAGTTTTGTACATGGTGATAGATATGGGTCTATTTTCATTTTTCTACATGTTAATATCCAGTTATGCCAGCATTACTTGTTGAATATGCTTTCTTATTTCCATTTGATATTTTTTGCTTCGTTATCAAATATCAGGTGTTCGAAGATGTGTGGACTGATATCCGGGTCTTCTATTTGGTTCCATTGGTCCTCCTGTCTGTTCTTATGCCAGTACCAGGCTGTTTTCAGTACTGTAGTTCTGTAGTATAGTTTGAAGTCAGGGATTGTGATGCCTCCAGAAGTTACAAGAAGAGTTTGTATTCCAGGCAGGCTTTTCCCTCAGGACAGCAAGATAATGGGAGAATTCTAGCCTTATACCACACACTTCAGGGTAGCAGAAAACAGAGGGAATGCTTCCAAATCCTAGAAGAAGTCTCTGTCACCAAAGGAGGGTGACATGCCCACTGGTGAAGAGTAAAGCTCCAGAAGGACACAGATTTGGGTGGGAAGAGCTGGTGTCTAGAAGGGAAGTAGGCTGGAAAATGTAACAGGGTGATATCCAGACACAATCTTAGTACCTCGGGTGAGCTGTGACCTGGGACACAGCTGTACAGTCACCTTCCTTGTTATGCCTTCATAACCAAACATGGGATGGAGGGAGAGTGGTGGGGAGAAAGGACAGGACAGAAGGAGGGAGGGAGGGAGGGAGAGAGGGAGGGAGGGACAGCTCTCCATTCTGAAGCTGCACCAGAAGGTGTTATTTCCCTCCACTAGCAGCCGATGCATGGTGCAGATGTAGAGAGACTTACACCAACATAAAACACTGTTCTTCAGCTTCTAAACCACAGCATACAGTGAGGAGGAGGAAGAGGAGAAGGATGAGGAGTCATTGTCCTAGTATTAGGTATTCGGACAGAAACATGGCATGGGATGGAAGCTGGCAGCAACATAGGAGAAAAGTGGAAACTATAATTCAAAATGCAGAGCAGAGGTGTCAAAAAAGATGAACAAAGTTCCCAATTTCGAACCTAATATAGAACTACAGCAGTCAAGACAGCGTGGAATTGATATGAGAAGACATATAAATCAATGGGAAAACATTGAGAGCCCAGAAATAAACAGTGTATTTATGGCCAATTGATTTTTGAAAAAGGGGCCAAGGTAATTCAATGTGAATTGCCTTTGCAACAAATGGTGCTGGAACAATTAGATACCCACATGTAGAAATGCGACTTTACATCCTCCCCTCATCCCATTCACAGAAATGAAGACAACTAATGGAGGAGGACATAGAACATGAATCATTAAATGGTAAATTAGACACCAGCACAATTACTTGTCAGAGATTACGTGTGTAGCTCAGTGGGCAGAGTCCTTGCCTCAAATACAAACAAACAAACAAACAAAAAACACAAACAAAATCTCTGGGTTTGATTCTCCCCATAACATGTAATGCATGCTGTAATCTCAGTACTGGAGAGGTGGAGGCAGGAGGATCAGAAGTTGTCTCAAAAAATAACAGCAGCAACAAAAAAATACATTTAGAACTTTAAAAGACAACTATATAGGAAATGTTTAAAAAAAGAAACAGGACAACGGTTAAGAGCAATGGCTGCTTTTCCTGAGAACCAGGGTTTGATTCCCAGCAAGATGTGGCAGCTCACAATGGTTTGTAACCCCAGTTCCAGGGGATCCGACACCGTCTTCTAGCCTTTGTGGGCACTGCATGCACGTGGTGCATTAAAAACACATGCAGGCAAAATATCTACACATATAAAATAAAAACAATATTTTAAAAGTCAGACCATACTAAACACTGGCAATGGTATGAAGGTAATGTCATATTTATACATTGATGGTGGGAATTTAAAATGATGCCGCTGGCTGCAAAGAGTCTTGTAGTTTCTTAGAAACTAACAAATAAACAAAAGTCTACCTGACAGTAAAGCATTTTCAGCTCCAGAAATCTACAGAGAGGAAATTAAAACCTTGGCTTACAAACAAAGGCTCATACACAAATGTTTATTTACATCATTGCTGACAATCATCAAGAAATTGTAAATGTCTAGTCTTATATATTACATAACAAGTGAATGGGCAAATGGGCTATATTCATATAATAAAAGAGTATCCTGCAAAAAAGAGTGGGTGAGAAATTCCTAATATGTGAGCCTGGTCCATGAGACACACTGGGAGAAAGGAGCCAGCCATAAAAAAGCCAAATATTGTTTGATTTAATTTAAATGTAATGCCTGGAAGAGGCCATGTAGGGGAGAAGTGGAGCAGCAGCTGCCTGGAGCTGCAGGCAGGAGAAACATGAAGGATCAATTTCTATTGATGGAAATGTCCTAACACTGGATTGTGGACATGTTTACACAGCTCTGTATATTTAGCAACGGCCACTAAATTGGATACTTAAAATGGATGGCTATTACAGTCTGTAAATGCACCCACCCCCTTCTTAAGGAATATTCACCCCACAGTCACCCAGAGACAAACATTGCCCCTTTACAGTTCTTGGTTCTACCAGCTGAGCTGAAGGACACACTTAGAGGCTAACTTTGTAAATAAAGAAAAGGACGTTATGACCCAACTACATGCTGTAATTATCAATGATTTTTATACTTCCCACCCCCACATTCTAAAATTAGCAAAATGTTTTTGGTGGCACGGACCTGTAATTCCAGGTATTGAGGGAACTGAGGGAGAAGAATTGTTAATTCAAGACTTATACTGGCTACAGAATGAGTTCAAAGACATCTTGACATCTCTCTCTCTCTCTCTCTCTCTCTCTCTCTCTCTCACACACACACACACACACACACACACACACACACACACACACACCAGAGAGAGAAAGAGAGAGAGAGAGAGTAAAAGGAGAGCTGAGGATAAAGTAGTAGTGGGGGTGGTGCACGCCTTTAATCCCAGCACTTGAAAGGCAGAGGCAGGTGGATCTCTGAGTCTGAAGCCAGTCTGTTCTACAGAGTGAGTTCTAGGACAGCCAGGACTACACAGAGAAACCCTGTCTCAGAACACAAAACAAAGCAAAAAGTCCAATGGTAGAACACTTGCTTAGCATGTGCAAGGCCAAAATAAATTAATGTATTTTTAAGTCTGAAGAAAACAAAACTCACGCTTTCCCAAATTCCCCCCGGGAGCTGGTGGTTAGCTCAGTAGGTAGGGTGCTTGATATGAAGCCCTGTGTTTGATTCCCCAACTGACATCAGCTAAATATGATGGTATACATAGCAAGTCCAGCGTACCAAGCTTTTATTCTTTTTTGGGGGAAGGGGGGCGAGTCGCCAACCAGCTCCCAAATCATGATACAGATTTATTCATTTTGAATGCTCAGCCTAGTTTAGGCTTATTTCTGGCTAGTTCTTTTAACTTAAATTAACCTGTTTCTCTTTATCTACCTTGTGCCTCAGGGCTTATTACCTTTCTTACTTCTCTATATCTTTTCTTGCTTCTCTATGACTAACTGGTGGTTGCCTGGCTTCCTGCCCTGGGCGTGTCCCCCTTTTCTCTTCCATCTCTTCTCTCCTCCTTCTTCTCCAGTCTAGAGTCCTCCTTCTTTTTATTCTCTCTGCCTGTCAACCCCACCTATTCCTCTCCTGTCTAACTATTGACTGTTCTGATTTTTATTAGACCAATCAGGTGCCTTAGGCAGGCAAGGTGAAACAAATGCAACACATCATTACATAATTAAACAATTGCAGCAGAAACCAATGTAACACACCTTTACACAGCTAAAGTAATAGTCCACAACATAAATAAATGTAACATGTCTTTGCAGAGTTAAATATTCCACAGAAGTCCAGCACTCCAGGTAGGGAAGCAGAAGACTGGGTGCTTAAGATTATTCTTAGCTACATAGGAAACTTGAGACCAACCTGGGCTATATGAAACTGTCTTAGGATGGAAAAGAGTAGTTGAAGCTATAATAGCATCAAATGGACCTTCCTTTAGAAGAAACTCTCAGAAAGACTGCAACTGAATCAAAAAAAATATTTTTTTAATCGTTGTGTTTGTTGGTGCTAATGTTGATGGAGACGTAGCTCTGGTTTTCCTGGAACTTGTTATGTAAAACAGTTTGACCTTGAATTCACAGAGATCTGTCTGCTGCTGCCTCCTGACCACTGGGATTAAAGGCATGTGCCTCCATGTCTAGTTGGTACTGTTTTTAATTTAAAAATTACATTTACTTATTTTTTTAGGAGGTAAGTGTGCCATGGCACAAGGGTACAAGTCAGAACAACTTGCTGGCACGGGGGGGTGGGGGGTGGAAGGGTGGCAGGATGGGAGGATAGGGGTGGGGTGTGTCTTTTTCACCATGCAGGTCATGGGAATTGAACTCAGGTATGGCAGCAAGCACCTTTACTGGATGAACCATCTCGCCGATCCTCTCAGTCATTTTTTATAAAGCCTTAGTTACACCATGTCTATGCCATCTATTCACACATAGGAGAGGCCCACCAGCAGTGCCTTTTAACCCTTTTGTAGCTTACCGGTGAAGAATGGAGCACAGAAGATAAATTAAGGCACTTCTTCACCCAGTAATCCTACTAGCCAAGAGGAGCTATTTCCAGTCCAGGGCAAAAGGAGTGAGTATATCGGAATATCAGAGCCTCACACAGTCAACATTAAGAGTCCTTTCTGATTGAACACCAAAAGATCACATAATCCAATAAAAAAAATGGAGTACAGATGATGATGAATTATCAAGTCGGCACAAATCAATAACCAAGCCAGCTCAATAGAAACAGGTATTTTTAATGAAAGAAAAAAGGGAAACTCACTCTACCCAAGTCGTGATCCAATCCTTCTGGCGGACACTGCATGGAGAGAGCGCGTACCTGTGTTCTCCCGATTTTCTACCTGGGGTCCCAGTAGCCACACCCCAACTTGATGTGATTGGCTAGTGGCTCTTCCCCCATCATACAGACTTAAACAGAGAACTCTCAACAGAGGAATCTAAAATGGCTGAAAGACACTTAAGGAAATGTTCAACATCCTTAGTCATCAGAGAAATGCAAATCAAAACAACTCTGAGATTCCATCTAACACCTGTAAAAATGGCCAAGATCAAAACCACTGATGACAACTTATGCTGGAGAGGTTGTGGGGAAAAGGGAACACTTCTGCATTGCTGGTGGGAATGCAAGCTAGTACAACCCCTATGGATGTCAGTGTGGTTATTTCTCAGAAAATTAGGAAACAACCTTCCTCAAGACCCAGTAATACCACTTTTGGATATATATCCAAAGGATGCTCAATCGTGCCACAAGGACATGTGCTCAGCTATGTTCATAGCAGCTTTGTTTGTCCTAGCCAGAAACTGGAAACAATCTAAATGTCCCTCGATCGAAGAATGGATTAAAAAAAAATGTGGTACATTTATAAAATGGAGTACTACACAGCATAAAAAAATAACGACAGCTTGAATTTTGCAGGAAAATGGATGGAACTAGAAAACATTATTTTGAGTGAGGTAACTCAGACACAGAAAGACAATTATCACATGTACTCACTCATAGGTGGTTTTTAAACATAAAGCAAAGAACGCCAGCCTACAAACCACAATCCCGGAGAACTTAGACAACAATACAACACTAAGAGAGACTTACATAGATGTAATCTACATGGGAAGTAGAAAGTATAAAAAGAAAAGATCTCCTGAGTAAATTGGGAGCATGGGACCTTGGGGGAGGGCTGAAGGAGGGAGGGGAGAGGCAGGGAGGGGAGCAGAGAAAAATGTAGAGCTCAATAAATATCATGGAATAAATAAATAAGTAGAATTTTGAAAAATGAAAAAAAAAGAGTCCTTTCCGTGGGGTCAACTGCGAATGATGGAAACTGAGCATTCAGCTTGAGATAGTTACATCTCAAAGATAGTCCAGAGAGTTCATAGACTGACTTAAGCATAGTCTGTACCTTCTGCAAACTTCTCTCTTGGGATACTTGGTGTCTGTACATACGACAAACAGCTCCGAGATGGAGTTGCTACACTACAACGGACTCCCTGACTGCCAAGGGAAACCCAAGAATTCTCTCACTTTCTTCCCAACCTGTACACTGGAAAGTCTGACTCAGAAAAAGTGCGGTGTGTGTCTGCGTGTATGCCATGCACTCACTGAAGCCATAGTCACAATCCTTCTAAACTAGCCGGTCTGAGCACTCTTTCATTCTGAAAACAATTGGTTCATTCTAAACCAAAATTGTCTTTAAGAGCAGCAGCCGGGCTCCCTGGCTAACAAACATCTAATGCTGGTGAGTCCCTGAACCATTAAAAATCTTCAGGCTTAGCTGGCCAGTGGTGGTGCAAGACACTACAAGAGCTGGTTCCAGGACAGGCTCCAAAGTCACAGAGAAACCCTGTCTCGAAAAAAGCAAAAAAACAAAAACAAAAACAAAAAAAAAAAAAAAAACTTCAGGCTTACTCTACTGCTCCTTTGGTTTGCTGTCTTTATCCTAAAGATTTTTCCACAAGCGCGCTTGAGTATTTTTTCTGAATGGACAAATTATTACTTGGAGCTTGTGTTAAGTTTTTCCAACACCATCTTTTTTTCTAATTATAGAGATTTAAGGCCTTGCTGTGGGAATTTTGAGTTCTTTTCTTGGATGGGAGATAAGCTAAGGTCCCAGAATAACCACCATTTAAAAGCCTCCCTGTGTTGACATTTATAGGGTCTCACTTGACTGTACTCTAGAAACAGAGACCAAGTAAAATAAGGGGATGTATGCCCCAGATTTTGTTCAAGGATTTCCATTACTTCTAATCACTGTTACCCCTGGCCTGGAGAATCAGCCCAGCAGGTAAGAGAGTGCTTGCTGCACTTACAAAGGACCTGAGTTCAGTACCTAGCACCGGCACGTACAGGCATGTGCGTGTACACACGCGCTCACGCACACATACACACACATATTTTGGTGGCCTGAATAAGAATGACCTTCCTAGTCACATATATCTGAATGCTTAACTCCCAGTGGAACTGTTTGGGAAAGTATCTTAGGGTTTCATTGTTGTGAAGAGATACCATGACCTCAATATCTTATATCTTATAAAGGAAAATATTTAATTGGGGCTGGCTTACAGTTCAGAGGTTTAATTCATTATCTTCTTGGCAGCAAGCAGGCAGACATGGTTCTGGAGAGGCAGCTGAGAGTTCTACATCTGGATCTTTCAGGCAGCAGGAAGAGAGATTGAGATACTGGGCCTGGCTTTAGCATCTAAAACCTCAAAGCCCACATCCAGTGGCACACTTCCTCCAACAAAGTCACACCCCTAAAGTGCCACTCCGTAAGAGCCTATGGAGTCTTTTTCATTCAAACCACCGTAGAAGGAGCAGAAGGTGTAGCCTTGTTGGAGGAGGTGCACCACCGGCAGTAGGCTTTGAAGTTCAGAAGCCATTTCCAGTTAGCTCTCTCTGCTCATGCTTGTGGATCAAATAGAAGTTCTCAGCTACTGCTCTGGAGCTGAGCTCTCTGACTTGCTGGTTAAGGACTCAAACCATCTAGAATTGCAAGGCCCACATTTAACCACTTTCTTTTATAAGATGCCTTGGTCAAGGTGGTTTGTCACAGCAATAAAAAATTAGCTAAGACACATAAAATTGTCTTAATGAAAATAAATCACCGGGTGGCAATAGTTCACACCTTTAATCCCAGCACTTGGAAGGCAGGGGCAGGCAGATCTCTGTGAGTTTGAGGCCAGCCTGGTTTACAAACCAGGTTCCATGACAGCCAGGACTGTTACATAGAGAAACCTTGTCTCAAAAAATAAAATAAAATAAATCTTCAAAACAGGGAAGCTTAATTTTCTATGCAAACTTGTTAGAGGCAGGGGAGTGGGCAGAATCTGAAGACATTATGGCCAGAGGCAGAGTCAAGGCATTTGGACTCATCAGGTCCCTGATGACAGGGGTAACACTCCTCCATGACTGGGAAGGCCAGGAGAGGCAGAAGTTGAAGGGGGGCTTATACTGGGGGGGGGTAGAGTATTCTTCAAATCTGCCTGAAAGGAAAGACTCCCTGCTATCTTCATACCTACTGGATCTTTCCATTAATAACCAACATGGAGGCCTGTCCCATCATCTACAATCTGTCGGTCTCAGAGCCCCTTCACGCTGTAGTTCCTGGATAGTTCCTCAGCTGATCTGACCACATTCCTCTACTCCATTTATTCATTTTCCTCTCTCTTAACAAATCCTTGGTGAACATAGCCAGTGCTCAATGCTGGTATACAACTCTAAATAAGAAAATCAGGAAATAAACAGGAGAAATAAGGTTTGCAATACATAGGGGCAGGAAAACACACACACACACACACACACACACACACACACACACACACACACACACACACAGTGTATGATGGAGAGGAATAAGGAAATGGGAAATCATTTGTACCAAGGTAACCAGGGTTGCTTTCTAAGGAAAAAGGCTAGGTTGAAATTCGCACCTACCCCTCCAGCCCAGGCTATACTATTCTCCATGTGCCTTGGGAATAAATTATGAATAATCAGGCAATTTCTTTTGATATGGACCCTGAGTGGTTAACTTCAAACATGAGCTCGACAGAATTTAGAATCACCTGAGTGATCAGCTTCCAGGCACTGTGGAGTTGTCTTATTAGATAATTGATGTGGGAACAGCCATCTTAATCTCAAAGGCACTGTGGGGTCATCTTATCAGTTAGTTGATGTGTGCACAGCCATCTTAATCATGGGCAGGACCTGGGCTGTGCCAGTGAAGAAAGAGCACTGAGCACCAGCTGTGCCTACACATGTTGAAGGAGGCCACTTGTTGGTTCCTGGCTACTTAGCCCTGAAATAATCACACAGAAACTGTATTAATTAAATCACTGCTTGGCCCATTAGCTCTAGCTTCTTTCTGGTTAACTCTTATATATTAATTTAACCCATTTCTATTAATCTGTGTATTGACATGTGGCTGTGGCCTACCAGCTAAAGCTCTGGCATCTGTCTTCGGCAGGGCTACATGGCTTGTCTCTTACTCCGCTCTTCTTTCTCCCAGCATTCAGTTTAATTTTCTCTGCCTAGCTAAGTTCTGCCCTGCTATAGGTCCAAAGCAGTTTCTTTATTCATTAATGGTAATGACAGCATACAGAGGGGAATCCCACATCATTCATCCATCTGTTCTTGACTATCCACATAACAAGACCAGATGTTTCAGCCCCTGATGCTCTGACTTCACTGCCATGATGGACCTTGACTTGGAACTATCACTGGACTAAAACCTTTCCCCCCTGACGTCGCCCTTACCAGAATATATTTTATCACAGCAACAGAAACAAAACAAGACAGTTACCTTCTTATCAACCCCATCTACCAGTTGTCTAAAAATAACCTCGACCTCACTTTGCCCTCCATTCCCTCAGCCAAATGCGAAGGTTATACACCACGGACCTCCAAAACACCTGCTCCACCTCTTCCGTTGTCTAGAGCGTCCTGCTTTACATTGAGCCCACTATCACATATGTGAGCATAGATGATTCATTTGTCCATAGCACCTCAAATTTGGTAGCAACGCTGGCAAATGATGTTATTATCTCTACCCTTCTTAGCAATAGGCATGCTTCCAATAATCACTGACTGAATAAAGCCAGGTATTTATAACCCATCTCTTGATGGCTACAGTTGTTCTCTGTATTTTGTAAGCTGCCCTAGCCTAGAGGAAACCATCCTAAAAAATTAAAAATAACAAAACAAAAATAAAAAGATTGTTTTTCCCCAGACTGGTGACACAAGCCTGTAATTCCAGCACATGAGATGCTGAGGCAGGAGAATCAAGAGTCTGAGATCAATTGGACTACATAGCAAAACCTGTCACAAGAACTGGAATGTAAACAAAGCCCTCCCACCCCAGTCAACTTTTTAATCATCAAGGTAGGTATTAAAATGATAATTTCATTTTATGAATATTTTGAAGATTTTTTGGGAGGTGTGTTTTCCAATTTCTTCAAGTAGTTTGGAGCTGACAGAGAAGACAGGTGACTTCAAAGCTTTATTTAATAGCAACAGTACAGAAAGATTTATGTTAGGAAAACCATTTGGGGTAATCTACAGGAAAGGCTCAGCTTGCCAGAGAATAAGAAAATGAACAATTTAGGAATTTTCTGAAAGCCAGCCTCAACAATAATGTCAACAGCATCAAAACAGCAGAGAAGGAGGATTATACCTGCTTTAAAACACCAGAGATGGAGATAAGGGCTTTCCAAAGGAATTGGCTCAGTTCGTCTTTCAGTTGGCTGAGATGAATAGAAGACAGATTGCTACAAAAAGAAGCCTAGTGCTTGGAATCCACATTCGTTTGTATGACTTGCTTTTTCTGTATGTGTCACTGTAGCTCACAGAAGAGGGGACAGGGACTTTGGTTCCCGCATCTACCCTCATCTCAAGCTACTTAGTGTCCCTGGTGTTTAAGAAGGGACCCTGAATTCATTCAGCATTTCTGTTGAATCTACGATCTCTTTGACTGACAAACACAAGCAAACAAACAGGAAAACTGCCCTGGCAATAGAGCCAGAATAATCAAGTCATCTTTGGGGTTAATTATTTACTTATTTAAGCATGGTCTCATGAAGCCCAGGCTGGCCTTGGAGTTCTCATCGGAGACAAGCCTGGCCTTTAACTCCTGACCCTCCAGCCTCTATCTCCCAAGCACTGGTATGACAGGCATGGATCGCCATCCTTGGCTTCAGGCCAGGAATGTGAGTGAATGTGAACTTCCTGAACTGTGACGATGTCACTCATCTTCTCTGGGTCTCCTGTATGGTTTTAAGGTGGACTAGAATACAGGGCAAAGTAGTTTTGCTTCACTTGGAATACATTTTAAGAGTAGAGGTTGAGGCCCAGACCTGCCTATTGTAAATTGTGGTCTGGCATGAAGATTGCAAGGGGGGTGGGGAGGCTAAAGAAAGAGTGCGGCTGCGCTGAACTTTTTGGAAGTTTTGCCAAGTACCTCACAAGCTCTGCTCTAAAGTCACAGGGATGCCCGCAGGAAACTGATGGATGGTCCATAAGCAACGCACTAGCCTTGTACACCATGAAGTTATACACCCTGAACTGAAAACATTGTTAGAAGATCCCCTAAAGACTAAGTTGAGTTGGCCCCAGGGCTATAATGATAAAGGGAATAATACTAAATGTTACTGCTGGGAAGGCACTGTACACTGTTTTTGTTTCTGTTTCTGTTTTATTTGTTTTCGGGTCCTGCAAGCCCTGTGCCAATAAGCTCGCGCCCGTCTCAGTTCTTCACCCTTCCAGGCTGGTAATATATCAGCGTGGTAGACAGCTTACCTAGTGTGAAGCCCTAAATTCAATCCCCAGAACTGCAGACAGGAGGCACTTAAAATGCCTTCATATAGTTTTTGTCCAGGTCAAAGATACAGAAATGAGGTACAAATAACAGAATGCAAAGTATAGAAACTGGATTCGGCCTGGCTTAGATGAAAGTTTTACCTGGAGAGATTTAAATTGCCTCCAAACTGGGTGAGAGTGTGATTTAGTAAGGGTGGGGGAGGATCTACATGCTGGCGCCAAACACTTCTTCAAGTTCTGGTACAACCTCTTACTAGCTGGGTGAATCTGGGCAACTCTTGTTGGCCTTGCTAAGTGCCTGTCAATGGAGGCTGTTGAGACAAAGCACCATCGGTTGGATGGCTGAAACAAGGAGGGTGTAGTTCTCATAGTGCCAGATTCTGGAAGGCTCAAGATGGAGGTGATCTTAGTGAGAGGCACCTCAGCTAGTCTGCAGATGGCTGCTGTCTTAGGGTTTCTATTGCTGCGAAGAGACACCATGACCCCAGCAACTCTTTTAAAGGAAAAACATTTCATTGGTGTGTCTCACTTACAGTTTCGGAGGTTAAGTCCATTATCATCGTGGCGGGTGCATGGCGGCATGCAGGCAGACAGTAGCTGAGAGTCCTGCATCTTGCAGTCAACAGGAGGTTGACTGAAAAACTGGGTGGTATCCTGAGGACAGGAAACCTCAAAGCCAGCAGGCACAGTGACACACTTCCTACAACAAGGCCACACCTCCTGATAGTGCCACTCCCTCCTGTGCCACAACTGCCTTCTTATTGTGTTGGGGTGGGGAATATGAAACGCCCCAGGAGAATCTCTCTCCCTGTTTTTGCAGTGCACTAATTCCATCCCTGAGAACTTCAGCGTGGCTTCATTTGAACTTCA
Organism: Ondatra zibethicus; assembly: GCA_004026605.1. NCBI lineage: Eukaryota > Metazoa > Chordata > Mammalia > Rodentia > Cricetidae > Ondatra > Ondatra zibethicus. Next base: position 9,468 of record PVIU01003842.1, on the reverse strand, counting down.
AATCTCCCACAGGCTCCAAGTCTAATGACCACCACACAGGGAATTAGGGCTTCCCCATTTGAGTTTTTGGGGGTAAAACATTCAAATGTGTAGCCTAGATTTCAGTTTCTTGTATCACAACTCTTTGTAAGATTTGAGAACAAAATGTTTATAAGCTCAGGCCCACAAGAAAACCAAAAGAAAGTACATTGGCTGGTTTGTGAGTGTCAACTTGACACAAGCTAGAATTATCAGAGAGGAAGAAGCCTCAGTTGAGGAAATGCTTCATGAGATCCAGCTGTAAGGCATTTTCTTATTTCGTGATCAATAGGGGAGGATCCAGCCTGGGGTGGGTGGTGCCATCCCTGGGCTGGTGGTCCTGGGTTCTATAAGAAAGAAGCCTGAGCGAGCCATGGGGAGCAAGCCAGTAAGCAGCTCCTCTCCATGGCCTCTGCATCAGATCCTGCTTCCAGGATCCTGCCCTATTTGAGTTCCTCTCCTGATTTCCTTCAGTGATGGACAGCAATGAAAGTGTAAGCCAAATAAACCCTTTCCTCCCCAACTTGCTTTTGGTCATGCTGTTTCCTTGCAGCAACAGAAACCCTAACTAAGGCAGAAAGCATTCAAAAAATGTTAATTACCAGGCACTTTTTAATAATATCTGAGGGCTGAAAAGTGTCTCTTGAATCCCATGTTAGTGTTCTCAGGACTACGCTGAGCATGTTCCTGCATGGCAGCTCCTTGGGATCCCTGAGACCTACCTGGTGGAAGGAGAGCACCGACCCCTGCTTGTCGTCCTCTGACTTCTCTGTGCGGCATGCACACAACACACCCATAAGTACAACAAAAATAAATGTAACAGAGAATTTTTTAAAAAAAAGAACCAATGCATCGTCTTTTTCCTAATGGCCTTCATCTCCCCTTCCTCCAATCTTCTATTCTTTAGGAGGTCAGGTACATTCTCACTATTTTACAGACAAGGAACCCGAGAAGTTAGAAGTCGTGCAGAGTGAGTGGCAGAGCTGAGATGGGGACCAGAGCATGTGGTTTTCAGTGACACACTGCCTTCTGCTGTTTAGAAAATATGTGAAATTAGGCCGGGCGGTGGTGGCGCACGCCTTTAATCCCAGCACTCAGGAGGCAGAGGCAGGCGGATCTCTGTAAGTTCGAGACCAGCCTGGTCTACAAGAGCTAGTTCCAGGACAGGCTCCAAAGCCACAGAGAAACCCTGTCTCGAAGAAAAAAAAAAGAGAGAGAGAAAATATGTGAAATTAATTATTTAAAAGTGCCAAGAAATAAACCTACATGGGTATTTTGCTCAGAGTTCTGAGGTTATCAGAAACTCTGAGGATGAGCTCTGAAGGAGAAAAACTCAGGCCCTGTACCTTTCTAACAGAGTAAAATGGAGAAAACAGGACCTATCGGGACAAAGCCCAGAAGAGTCGAAGGTCCAGCTGGCATCCGCGAAGTGGCTCAGCAGCTATAAGCCCAGCTCCTTGGGATCCCTGAGACCTACCTGGTGGAAGGAGAGCACCGACCCCTGCTTGTCGTCCTCTGACTTCTCTGTGCGGCATGCACACAACACACCCATAAGTACAACAAAAATAAATGTAACAGAGAATTAAAAAAAAAAAAAGAACCAATGCATCGTCTTTTTCCTAATGGCCTTCATCTCCCCTTCCTCCCATCTTCTATTCTTGATGTCTGTCCTGTCTGCAGCTCCAATATTACAAAGACCAACTGCAAGTGAAGAAATACAGCTTTCAAAGCACTGGCCAGAGGGGAGCATTCTTTTGCAGCTAGAATTCTTTTGCAGGGCTTCTGTCCTCTGGTTAGTCAAGATTGTTTCCATTTTCTCTGGAAGAATTCTGCTATGACCTCTTGACCTCCACCCTAGCTTGTAGGCTTGAGTACTTGCTTAAAGAGAGAGAATTTAGTTTTAGGAAAACAGACAAACAAACTGGGACTGAGTTTTCTTTCTTTTCTTGTGCGTGTGTGTGTATGCAGGTATATGAATATACATCTGTGTATATGTGCATGGTATATATGTAAGCATTCAGGTATGTGCTTAGGCATGTGGAAGCCAAGGATCAACTGCAAGTGTCATTCCTCAGAAACTGTCTGTCTGCATATATGTAAATATATATTTACATACATACATATATATATTTAGAAATTATTATTTTGAGTATATGGGTGTTATACCTGAATGTATGTCTGTGTATTGTGTGCATGCCTGGGGCCTTGGGAGACCAGAAGAAGGCGTTAGAGCCCCTGGAACGAGAGCTGTACATGGTTGTTAGCTGTCATGAGGGTGCTGGGGATCAACCCAGGGTCCTCAGCACGAGCAATTGGTGCTTTTAACGACTGAGCCATCTCTCTGGCCCCATCTTGATATTTTGTTTGTTTTGGTTTTTATTTGTTTTTGTTTTGAGACAGGGACTCACTGTGTTACTTGGCTGGCCTGGAACTTGTTATGTAGACCAGACAGGCCTTGAACTCATAGAGTCCCCCTTGCCTCTGCCTATCAAGTGTTGGGATTAAAAGTGTGCATCGCCTTGCCTGGCTTCCTGCCTTGCTTTTATGAGATGTAGTCTCTCACTGAAACTTGGAGCTCACTATTTAATTAGACTGTCCAGCCAGCAAGCATTAGGGACCCTCCTGTCTCTGCATACACAGTTCTTGGGTGACAAGGGTGGGCCACTGTGTTCAGATTTTTTATATGTGTGCTGAGCATTGAACTCAGGAGTACCATAAGCTGCAAAGCCCCGTACTGACTAAACTATTTATTTCCCCAGTCACTTGAGTTTTTTTTAAAAGAAAAAAAAATATGGAGATAAAATTTTCTCTTGGTTTCCATATTTTAAAAGCATGTTTTTTTATTATATTCTTGGAGAAAACATGAAATGGTCTTGGCGTTTCTAGAGAAAGCACCACACAATCACCAAGTTATAAAATGGTATCAGAAACAAAAGCCCGACAGGAACCCTTTCCCAGCATAGCCAGACATGAATGCGGCCCCTGAATCTCTGTATGGCTCTCAAGGTAATCCCCAGAAAGGTGGAGGTCATGTCCAGGGTGGTGCCACAGAGAAACCATAAATCATCCAAACAGCTGAAGCAGCCAACCCGTCCAGAAGAGTCGGGGCTATTATTGCTATGGTGAAACACCATTGACTGAAGCAAGCGGCCGAGGAAAGGGATTGGCTTACACTTCCACATCGCTGTTCATCCTCACAGGAAGTCAGGGCAGGAACCTGAAAGCGGGAGCTGATGCAGAGGCCACTGAGGGGTGCTGCTTACTATCTTGCTCATCATAGGTTGCTCAGTCTGCTTTCCTATAGAACCCAGGACCACCAGCCCAAATCCCACTCATAATGGGCTGGGCCCTCCCACATCAATTTCTAAAGAGGAAAATGCCCCACAACCGCCTCCTATGGAGGCATTTTCTCAGTTGAGGTTTCCTCCCTTCCTATAATGCTGACGTGTCACACTGACATAAAATTAGTCGTCTCAGACAGAGAGAAAACCTGCACCTTCTGGACTTAGAGGTTAGCCTTGGGAATCAAGGCTCTGTCACACCACCCTTCAAGTTACTAGTGGAGTTACCACACTCTAGCCTGTAGTATCTCACTGTTATCAGAGGGTGAACCAGATGAGGCATGGCTGGGAGACAGGATGAGCCATTTAATGGGACAGCTCTTCGAGAATCCTCTACTATTGAAAAAAATCTGGTAATGTTTTATAATTGAGGAGGATTTACTCATACTAAAAATTGTGCAAACATTTTCTCGTGTGTGTGTGAGTGTTCCCTTGACTTTTCACCTTACCTTTGCTTTGTGAGCTACAATTTTCCTTTTCTAATTAATCTATAGTTTTTCTTTGGAATAGCTGGTGTAGGAGGGTCTTCTGTTTGTATATTGCCCTCACTGGTTAAATAAAGAAAACTGCCTTGGCCTTTTGGTAGGACAGCCCTTAGGTGGGCGGAGTAGATAGAACGGAATGCTGTGAGAGAGAAGGCAGTGTAGCAGACGCCATACTTCTCCAGCACAAGATGGACACTGGTTAGACTCCTGCTGGTAAGCCACAACTCAAGTGGCGATACACATTAATGGAGATGGGCTAAAAATAATATGTGAGAGTTAGCCAATAAGGGGCTGGAGATAATGGGCCAGGCAATATTTAAATGAGTACAGTTTCCGTGTAATTATTTCGGGTATAAGCTAGCCAGGCACCGGACGGCAGGAGCTGGGTGGCCGCTGGGACCAAAAGCAGGCCTGCGCGCCTCTTGCAACAAATAGCTTTTCTCATCTACTAAGATTTCTGCTTTAATCTTTTAAAAACATTTTTAAAGATTTATATTATGTGTGTATATATGTGCACTACATGCATGCTTGGTACCTGCAGGAGTCAGAAGAAGGCATCGGATCACCTGGAACTGGAGTTCAGGTGGTTGTTAGCTGTTACACGGGTGCTGGGAATCAAACCTGGGTCCTCTATAAGAGCGGCAAATTTCTAAACCACTGAGTCAACACTCTAGTTGAAATTACCAGGTACGAGTGAGAACAGATCATGAGACACACAACAAAACCCACTTTAAGAATTTATTGAAAGAGAGAAAGACACCTGCACAGGCCTGAGGACATTGGTACAGGAAGAGAGCGTGGAGTGTGCATGTCCAGCTTTTAAAGGCTATGCACAGGGGCTTACATGGCTACATCAGGCGTAGATCACATGACCACGCTGTCCATAGATCAAGTAGGGCTTGAGGGCCCTGGGTGGCTATTCAAGTTGCCTGAATGTTTGATGGTACATGCGCGGCCCTAGAACCGGGAATGCCAGTGCTTGGAGTGGCTAGACATTTTACCAAAGCACTGGGTAATGGAAATGATAACACTAATCCCTCTGCTTGATCTTTACCCATTACTTTAAATTCCATACAGAACTCAATAGGTTATTAAATAGTTTCTTACTGAAAGAATCATAGTAAGAAACGTTTCCTCTTTCTTTTGTCTTTAAAAGTAATTCTTTTAAAAATTATCTTAAACAAAGATTGGTTGACAGTGGTGATCTCAGGCCTAAAGTATTTGCCTTCTCTTCTCTCCTTTGTTGCTGGCAGGCTTGGCTGGCAAGTGATCCACAGTTAAGATGACAGCCCCCATCTCCCTCCCTTCTGCTTTGTATTTAAAAGTTGAGTCTGTCAGATTTTATAACACGCTCGTGCTTTAAAACACTATTGGTGCAGTTGGTTACCTTTTGAGTTAGCATTTCAGTAGCTGGAGTAGTTATCTTGAGATAAAAGGTGAACTAGAGATTTTTGCAAACTTACACAAAAAAAACTACTGTTCCTTGATGCAGGGAGGGGGACGTCAGCTTTATAACTAATTCTGAAGAACAAACAGTACCCTTTTCCCAAAGTGAGGAAGTTAAAAATGGGCATGCATTTTATAGACGTTTGTAGCTACAAAGCAAACAAAAATCCAGTCTCTTCAAATTTGAAGTTAATACTGTGTTCAAAAGTCTTCCAAAGCCAAAATTAATAGGACCTGTTTCCCCGAACATACTGCAAGTCCTCGAAGAAAACAAAGGCTCCTTTCCTGCCCTTCCCCCATCCTGAGCCTGAGGTCTGGTAAGTGAACACCAGAGGGAGGGATGCATGCCTTCTTTCTGATCTTTTTGTGTGTGGAGAGTCCCTGGGACAGGATGCTGGCTGAGTACTAGTCAGGTTGAGTTCCCACAAAGAAGACAGAGCCGGGTGGGGCGGAATCCACAGTGTTGTTGGGTTTCCAGATTGTATCTAGATGCTGAAGGGCTGGCTTTGGACCAGATTATGCTCACTCAGGCTCCGTTCTTGGATTGAGAACTGAGTCAGTCCCAGAGCATCCTCCAAGATTCTGTACATGCCTTCAGAGGCTATGAAGTTAGACTCTTAGAACCAGACCTATGGAGACCCAGGGAATCCATCCACCCATTCCACAGCCAGGCTAAGGAAGCTTGCAGGGATCAGGAACACATGATATTCATATTGCTGGTCTCTGGTAGAGCCAGGACTTGAATCCAGGGTTTTCTTCCAACCCATTCATACTTAATAAACTAAGTAGATAGTGCATTAACATATTTGGATATAATTTGAATGTGTATAAAGGTGAACTTAGGTAAATAAATGTGTGTGTGTGTGTGTGTGTGTATGTGTGTAAAATACAGGTTGATGGCCAATGTCTTCCTTAAACCCTCTTATCTTATTTTTTTTGAGATAGGGTCTTTCAGGGAAAATGGAGGTTTCCACCAATTTAGCTATAATAGGTGGCCAGCAAGCCGCCTGCCTCCACCTCCCCATCGCTTGGGATTATAGGCATGATACAGTTTTTACGTGGGTGCTGGGGACTGAACTCAGGAACTAATGAATGTGTAGCAAGCACTTATCAGCTGAACTCTTTAGCCCTACATTTTGGTGGTGGCACACGCCTTTAATCCCAGCACTCAGGAGGCAAAGGCAGGCAGATCTTTGTGAGTTCAAGACTCAGCCTGGTCTACAGAGCAAGTTCCAGGACAGACAGGGCTGTTACAGAGAGAAACCCTGTCTTGGGAAAAAAGAAGTATGCTTATTATTGTATACACATTTACCACACCCCTGTGATATAACAGGAATGTGAAAGTCAGAAGACAGCTTGCAGAAGTCAGTTCCTTCCTTCTACTGTGTCTGTCAATTATTTATGGCTGGACACTATGCATCCAATCCTGCTTGGTCTAGATACTGCTGTGGAATTACTCCGGTACACTGTGAAAATGGATTGCTTTCATTGTTAATAAAAAGCTGATTGGCTGATTTTTGGGGCAGGAATTTCAGGGCATAGAGAATGCTGGGAAGGACAGAGTCTGAGGAGTCAAAAGCCAGACATGAAAGAAGCAACAGAGTTCACAGATGAGGTAAATGAGCTTCGGGACAGCACATAGATTAATAGAAAGGGATTAATTTAAGTTAAGAGCTGCCTGGAGATAAGTCTAAGCTATCAGCAGAGCATCTATAATTAATATTAAGTTGTTGTGTGGTTATTTTGGTGAGCAACTGGTGGGATGGAAAATTATAGCTACAAGATATCTTTAGGACCCTTGAAGAACCCAATTGTTTGTACTGGAGTCAAAATTTGTAGGAAGAAAAGAAATTAACACAAAAGGTGCAGGGAGCCATACGCTTGCATCCTCGCAGTTTGGAGGTAAACAAATTCCATATTTGGCAATGCTTCAGGACTGAGCGTCCAGGCGCTTCCCGCATGCGCAATAACCTAAGTGTCCCTAACCAATCCCGAGGACTCTGGTGCCAGCGGGACTTAGCAGCCAATCAAGGTGCGAGTTGCGTCACATCTCCCTATATAAGCAGCCGCCATTTAGAGCTCTCCCTCTCTCGCCTCCCGCTCTCCCTTCAACCTAGAGGCTCTCTTGCCTCCTGTTTTTCCTCAACCAAGTGTTCTCCAATAAAGCGTGATCCGGGAAGAATCCTGAGTCTGGCTGTTCATTCCGCTGGTCGGGAGTCAGCCAGATTTGGTGCCAGGAACACTCCCGGGGACACCAGGTGAGAGGGCAGAAAAAGGATTCAGAACGTGACATGTGGAGAGGTGACTGGTCGGCAAAATCCCTCCAGGTATGTTGAACCTGCAAATTGATCCTTGGGTATTCTGTGGTGTTTTTCGGCAAGCCCCTCCAGATATGTTGAACCTATTCTGTGGTGTTTTTGTGGGCCTTGTCATTGTCGTTCCCTTTTGTTGTTTTTGGTTGTGCCACCACCACAACGATCACAAAGAAAAGGATCTGAAGAGGGAAAAAGAAAAGGCCCTCAACGATCCATTTAAATATAAAGATAAGGATCCGAAGGGGGAGAAAGAAAAGGACCCCAATGATCTGGCCCAAGGACATATACAGGAGGGAGAAAAGAAAACGGACTCACTCTTTATACCCAGTCCTGGACGAATTTCAGAATTTAGACCTTTCAGGGGAGGAGTTGGACCCCCAGGAAGAAGAAGATCTGGAAGAAGCAGCTGCTAAACATGAGAAAGAGAGATATGGGAGGCGAAGGCCCCCATCTTATAATTTTTCAGCGGTAAGAAAAAGGAGAATCTTAAAGGCGCCTAGAGACTCCTTTGTTCTTTCCGCACCGCCCTCCTACTCCCAGGCGGGTGGAGGATGTCATTTTATTAAAAGGGATACAACGGGCGCATTTAGCGTCTGCTTTCCCAGTTTTTGAGTGCGTGAGCTCGCCTTGGCATGGGTCAGTTTTTGGATTTCAAGTCCCTGGTCACTGACAGGGCACAGAGTCAAGCATGGCTCAATTTTCAGACGGGGCATCCTCACTGGAATGTAGATATGCTCCTAGGCCAGGGGGAATGGACATTTAATCAACAGGCCTACCCTTGGGAAGTTTATCAGCAGATTAATGATATTTTTTACAAATCATGGAAGGCCCTCCCAAAGAAGGGAGAGGTGACAGGGAGTCTAACAAAGATTTCTCAGGGAGCTACAGAGCCGTTCTCTGATTTTGTGGCTAGGATGACTGAGGCAGATGAAAAGATTTTTGGAGATATTGATTTAGGTATGCCTCTAGTACAGCAAATTATTTTTGAACAAAGTACAAAGGAATGTCAAAGGGCCATTGCACCCATTAAAGAGCAGGGGATTGAAGCATGGCTTAAAGCCTGTCGAGAGATAGGAGGACCTTTGACTAATGCAGGCCTGGCTGCTGCTGTTCTATCCGCAGCAGGTCTCCAAGGTGAATAGCCTCTGGCATGTTGGAACAATGTAGGTAAGGGAAGTCGGCAAGCCGGATCCGTAACTTCGGGATAAGGATTGGCTCTAAGGGTTGGGTCGGTTGGGCTGGGGGGCAAAGCGGGGCTGGGCACGTGTGGCGGCTGGACGAGGCACCGCCATCCCTCCCGCGCCCGGGGGGGCCGAACCCCCGCGTCCCTCCTCTTCCCGCATGGGGCCCGTCCTCTCCGCCCCCTCCCTCCCCCACGCCGCCCCACGCGGGCGGCGCGGATGCGTGTGGACGGCGGCCGGCGGCGGGGGGAGGAACCAGCGGACCTCCCGGGGGTCGGGCCGGGGCCCCAGATGGCCGGGGGGGGGGGGCAGTGGCGGCAACTCTGGACGCGAGCTGGGCCCTTCCCGTGGATCGCCCCAGCTGCAGCGGGCGTTGTGCCCACGCCCAGGGAAGGAGGGCACCCGGCGCCGCGGGCGGGTCCAGGGGTATGGCGTTCACGCCGCCCTCCTCCCCTCCCCTCCACTGGTGTCATCCATGCCTGTTGGCGGGAGAGAAGGTATCACATGTAAAGATTCACTGCCTGGAGGCTTGGGCTGCATGGGGAAAACCCCTCAGACTAAAAACGGACAATGGTCCAGCCTACACGTCCCATGGTTTTCGTGGTTTTTGCTCACAATTGCAAGTGGCACACACATTGGGACTGCCTTATAATCCACAAGGTCAAGGCATTGTGGAAAGGGC